>PPHD01002613.1:10126-34966 GCA_002909625.1 Bambusicola thoracicus
CAAAAAAAAAAAAAAAAAGCAGGCCTTTTTTTAATTTCTAGGAGGCTGGCTGTGCAGCAGCTTCTAGCAGGTAGGTGACACATAAATTTCTGTCCAGATACCTAGCTAGCTGGAAAGTACACATAGGCCCTATTGCATCTTTAGCATTTGTACCAAGAGTGTCATTTTCATTGTTTGTTGTTTTTTTTTTCTTTTGGGATAGTTGTCCTTCAGTTTTATATTGCCCAAATTTCAACATTCGGAATGAAGTCTGTGTGGGAGTTATTTTCAAAAATTTTATTTCTATTAAAAATTTCAGATTTCATTTTTCTGTTTTCATTTTTCATTTTCTTGAAAAAATAACCTTGAAATAGCAATCTGTGCAAATGCGTGTCTTAATGCAAATAGTGTTAAGACAATGTTCTGACAGGTTATTTCTCTTCTGCCTTCAATCTGTGTGATAGAGGAATGATGACTAACCACTAACGATGGCCTTAAATCAGTAGTGAGGTTTACTGGTCTATATAGAGTCAAACAGATTTCAAATACAGCACATATATCAGTGCACAGGCTCATTTTTCTTGAATATTTACCATTTAATGCTGATGGTGAATATAGCTCCCTGGATTTCCATGCTTCTGTTTTATTGAACCAAGTGATTTTCCTGAGTAATGCTTTAAAATATTGATGCTTCAGTGAATACATTAATTTCAGCTTGGGGGATGGGGGAGCTTTAAGTGTGTGCTGGGTTTAATATTGACTTCTAGTGGAGGAAGTGCATGCATGGTGTATTGTCAGTTATTTTTATATTTGCAATGTCATTAGGAGTTCAGGTTATTTTACTAACAAAGATTAGATAAATCTAAATCAAAAGAGAACTGTAAGGCAATAGTGGGATGTAAATTAATTTTGTGGGTCTGTACTGTACACATGACTATTTCCACTTCAGAAGAGCTGGCTTTTGTAGTACTGTTTCTTATCCCTTTCCCTTCACTTATCTATCTCTACTTCTATCCTGTCATTTCTCTGTATATAGGCACGCTAACCTTAAGATTCATCTCCTTTATGATTGTAGCCATGTTCCAGCAGGACAAAAACTCAGGCTCAAAGAGAATGGTATTCTCATGTCTCACATCATTTTGTCTTCCCTTTCCTTTCTTCTGTCTGTTCTCATCTAAATATTTTCTTCTCTTGTAGCAGAGCATCTTCCTTTTCACAAATACTACCTGCAGAATGATTTTGGTTGTGTTCTCCTTGAAAGTTCATATGAAGGAAATGAAGCCAAAGTTCTACTCATTAGAATGAAAGGATGAAAATAGAATGGTATCTGACACAATATATTTAAGTATCTTGTCCTTACAGCCTTCAAACAGGTGACATGTAAAGGATGCTGTGACTCTTTTCCTTTTTTTCCCTTGACCTATTCCAACCTGACTGTTGTTTACCACACTTTGCCAAGGAAAAGCTACTTGTTAAGGGCTGTGCATCCCTACTAGCTAACCCACACCTAGAAAATGTTCAGAATTCATCAAGGCATAGCAAGAATGTAGCAGCAAGTTGCATGCCAGACTTTACTGGGTTTTTGTTGTGGTGGATTATGTTGTTTTTATTTAAAGAAGACTCTTCTTTTTTCTCAGTCCATTTGGATTGCTTGATAGCTTTAGACATCATAGCTTGATAGCTTTACAGACCTGTGTACCTATCCTTCCAGACCTTGCTCTGTCTCACTACCTGTGAGTGAGATGTCTCATCCATCTTCTACAGATTGGCAGAGTCCATTCCCACTGGAGCTTCCTACTTCTCATGGTCACCACTATTCCATATTCACTTATTCATCCATTCATTTCAGAGCTTCACATTATTAATCCTATGTGAGTTGAGGATTTGGATAGCTAAGGGCATGGACAATGTCTTCAATCGTATTCCTTCTTATATATCAGGGGTTCTTCTGTACTTTGAATGTGATAACCACAGTCTTTCTCAGCACAAGATCTATGTTTCAAAAGAGTATTCACTGTTTTTGTTTACTGCATGCTGCTATGGGACTTTCATCATAACTCTTAATTTGTTTGGGACTTAGGGCCATTGAAACATTTTTGTTCCGTTCCCAAAAAAGATTGGTGGTTTGCTCCTTTATTAGTATGTGTACTAAAGAATCTGTCTTCTATAGTTGAATTTTTATCCATAGCTTTAATTTGATGTAAAAGTTTATTTTTGCATAAAACTAGGAAAGAAAGAATGGTTGAATTACAACAACAACAAACATTTACAATAGCTTAATAACATGTAGGCTATAAACTGCATGTAAGTATCAAGTGACAGAAACACCAAATCAGTTACATACATTTCCCTTTATGATTCCTCTATAGGCAATCTCATACATCTGCTTCCACTAGTGAAATTGTAAGTTTTTCTTAAAAGAAGCAATTTTATCTCGAAATATAAAGAAAATGTCATTTTAAATACTAATTTCTTTTCACTTCAAAAATACTTTTTTTCCAACTCTTCAAAAAGACTTATGAGCTAGCTTTGTTCAGAGTTCTCTGTGAAAATCCTACCATAGTACGCAGTATAAATACATATAGATTCTATGATAATCAAATAAAAACAAAAATTTACATCTGTGAAGCATACAAAAGGCACAGAAAATACAAGGTAGGAAGATGAGCTGTCTTAAAAGCTGAAGGTGTTGTATGCAAAAGAATTTAAGGCATTGTTTTCTAGACCCAATCCTGCTGTGCATGTCAGTTACAATCAGAATGAAGGATTTGTAAATGCAAATTTTCTTTCAACGTTCCAAATGTATTTTCCTTGCGTGAAACAGGTTTCCTTCACTCTGAGTTTTATTCCTAGCCATTAAGATTCAACCTTTGTATCAGCATGCAAGCTTGCCTCTACATTTTTTCAGATATTTGTTTGCTATATGATACTTGAACATATCTCAGTCTGTTGTTTTACGGTCTTTGGGGGAAAAAAAAAGAATTATGGAGAACTGAAGAAACGTGGCTCTGTTTTCAGATAAATCTTGTTAGAATTCAGCAGGGTTAAGAAATGAATCGATTAGGTCCATCAAACCAGGAGCTAATGATTGCATGAGCCTTTACTGTTGTCCTAATTATTTATGATTAATCCAACAAAATCTGTATTTTTTAACTCTTTCCATCAGACCACAGAATAATAAGTCTTCTGTTCGCTTTTCTTTTTCTTCTCCATATTGAGTTATAATATTTGATCATGTGAGTATTGTACTGTGCAGGCAATATATAGATCTTGATGAAATTTATTTTACCTTCTGTAGCATCATTTATTCAATGCTTAACTTCCATCTGGCAATCTCATAGCAGACATTGGGAAAACTATTTTACACAACTCTATGGATGTAGGTGAACATATGACCAAGGAAAAAAGAAAAATGGTTCTTCAATGAAAAAATAAAAGCTACAGTTCCAGCTATAGCTTTTAATTGCTGGAATAGTATTTTCCACTAAAGTTGCTGTCTTGTGAAATATACAATGACTCCTGCTGACTTTGCAAAAGAGTAAGTAATGGTATCCACAAAGTATTTAGATATTTATGACAGATGCACAGTGTACACCTTCAGCAGAGCACTGAGATAGAACAGTTTGTGCAGGTAACAGTAGGTCCAAGTAGAATTGCCAAGGTGAAATTGTTTTAGCTGTGGTGGCTGTAAGGCTTTGCCAGGACATACTGCTCATGCAAGGAGATGTGTTCTCAGGCAGTCCAGCAATGTGCATGAACATGTGGGCACTTGGATAAATATGTTGTTTGATTCTCAACCCCCCAAAAAAGAATGCAAAAAGTAACAGAAATCAGATGGTATAGGGATTTCCTGAATGCACTTAGATTGTTAATCCAGCTTGAATGTATTTAGGTTATTAATCAATCAGCATTCAGAGAGATACCTAAAATGACTGATTTTTTACTGATTTGATTTTAAACCATTACAACAAAATTAAATTATGCACCTAGGATTTAAGCAGAAAAAAAGTAAAGAGCTATGATGGAAATCTTGCCTTTGTCATACAGAATAATTATTCTTGTCTGTGGAATTGCTGTTGATTTTGTGATGTTAATTTTATTCCCTAATACACATTCACCTAAAAATGCACCCTTATTATTATGTTTCCACAGACACTCGTTCGTTCTTAGAATAGAGCCCTGATTTATAACAATGGTGTGTATACAATGATTTTTCATTTCATCAGAGACGTGATGAAGAATGCTTAGAAAAGCAGATTAATATTTAGCAATTTAAGCATATGTTGCTATGAATTGTTTCTAGGTTTGTTTTCTGTTGGTGTTTTAAATTTTAACTTTTAAACTTCTAAAGAAGTCGGTGTATGTATTGTATGTCATACTTGCAAGGAATGTATGATCAAGCTTCAGAAATTGTTGTTACTATTTGGAAATGAATGTGTCTGTTGACAACAGTAGTCTGGCTTTCAGTCAGCACCATAAGTTCTCTTAGTTCCAGCTTCCCGTTCTGACATTTTCCTGGATCAGTTAAAATACTTTTCTAAGTATCTGACCCAGCAAGGAGTTAGGTTTCTACTAACTGATGTGTCATGTTGAGCTGCAAGTACCTTAGAAACCATCATGTTGTTCTCTTAGTTTCATCTCTCTGCTCACTAAGAGCAAAGGATTTTCAAAGGATCAAATGTATTTTCTGGAAATGCACTGATAGTGGCTTTGAAATGGGAAAGAGACTCCATTCTCAAAAAGAATATTCCTTCACAAAAAGGAATACCTCAACAGAGCTCTAACATAAATACATTCTGCTGTGTGTGTTCAGAACAGTAGAAAGAATATCTATGAGATGGTTATTTTTACTTTTTTTTTTCTTTCTTTTAATTACTACTCATTGATTTTGGTAATTGCGCACATGTACATACACAATCATGCAGTAGGCTTTTTTTTTTTTTTTTTCCTGTGGACTTAAAACTGGCCTTTTCAATGAGTGCCTATTACTATAAGCGCTCCATAAGAAAGCAATGCTCTGCTATTTTTGTCTTACTTTGTAATGCAGCGTAACTGTTGCATTTACCACTGGTACAAGCTGGCTCTTTGCCATGCACTTAGAGCCATAAACCCATACTTTCAGCAAGGAAAATCTGCTGCTATTAGCTTTTGAGTGGTGACTTGCCAAGCTGAAATAAGGAGGACCAGACTTTTTGTAAGTGGTTGCATATTGCTGTTGAAAATGAAATTACCGTTTGCTAAATGCCCATCTCTAAGATTTAAATAATACTTAAATGAAGTTCCTGGCTTTTAAGGAAAGTGGGTATGTACTTACATGCTGAGGAAAACCATTATAGGACTGCGCAATGATCCAGGATGCCCTCAGGACTTTTTGCTGGCACCATGAAGCATTTCTGTGCATTTCCAGATATATTTCAAGGAATTTGCCAGTGGATAGACTAATGTGAATAAGGAGTCCTGGTGTTTGTTTGTTTATGGTATCCCTTTTCTTTCTGTATCGACTTTGTTTAGGCATTTCAAAACAAAGAAGTCACTGTGTAGAGGTGCTATTGCTCTCTCTTTTTGCTCTTATAACCTTTAGTGTGGACCTGGAGACCTTCCAAAGCACTGTAGGAGGTATTCAAACAACTGATGAAAGAGTGAACCTAGCAAGGAGTAAGTTCAGTAGTACCCACAATATAGCTTCACTAGGATGACTAGGGATCCTTTTGCTGCTGCAGCCTACTTTTAAACATTGCTAACTAGTTGTTTCATCTGTTGAGGTACAGGTAGCAGAATAAATATCTTTTCTCAAAGAAGGGGCTCAAATAAGACATGGGATGAGCTACAGTGACCTCGTAGCTTGGCCTTTGCTGAGCTGTGGTAGCTATCCGTGTCTCCCTAGCATAGAATAGATACAAAGTAACTACTGAATAATTAAAATGGCTGAATTTCTTCTCTTTGCTGGGGGGTAGCCGTGTGAACCTGAGAAGTTACCACAACTTTGCTAATGAACAGTGAATTCTTCAGGTGCTACAGATATGTATCTATGTGCTTATATACGTATGTAGCAATATTTATGCATGCTGGCTTCTGCAGTTCTCCTTAAGTTCATTAGATCTTTTCTGTAATCAAGACAATTTCTGCTTTTCCTAATTATTGTAGTATGTTCTAATAGTGGCATTACTTAGCTGTAATGTGTCTCACATGGATGCTTTTTCTGGAGCAAGAGTGACTTTTTGCAGCTTAGTTACTATTATTGCCAAAGACACGGGACTCATGAATGGACAAATGAAACCTGAAGCATTAACTTGAAAAAAAATATGCTTCAGCTTCTGTATATGAATGAGCATGCTGTTTGTGTGAAGTATAGGAGCTTGAAGACAGCAGAGATTTAACCCAGAGCCATCCAGGGATACTTTTGTATAGCCCACAGAAGTCAGAATGCTTTTAGGGATTACATCATGTAGCCTGTTGAGGGAAAGGATTTCTATCCTGACTTGAAAGTATGTTAACGTTTTTCTCATGCAGTGCAGTGTAAGCTAACCCAATGAATTTCATGTCTATGCTGAAGTGAGATGAGAGGACTTACATTGGAATGGTTATGCAATTCAGCTTTCTTTCTTTTATCTTGCATCAGAATAAATTATTCTCATGCTTTCATGCCCAGAAAAAAAAAAAAGTCATACTACATGAAATATTATAAAACATCTAAATGTCTCATGTCAGGTGGGATCTGCGTACTTTCTCCCATAAATCTAGTGGAGCCTTTTAGATACTGATGGGACATTGCTGAAGTGATGACACAGGGAAACAGAGGGGAGAATGTGGAACATGTATCCATTTAATATTCATTCAACAAGGTAGTAAGTGAGGAGCTTTCAGACCTTTTATGCAAATCATGTAATGGCTTTTATGTGTTGCTCTCTGCATCAAGAAGGGAATAGAGTGTGAAGAGCTGTCCCTGAATAATGGCTATGATCAAGTCAAAAGCTCATGACTGAGAGTTACAGACTGAGGCAACAAAGGGAGCCTTGTGCTTGGGCCACCAGATTAAGCAGATCCTGTTGATGAAGCCTTCTTCTTCCAGCTACAGGAGGCATCACAGTCACAGGATCTCATCCTACTGGAGAATTTCAAGCACTCTGACATCTGGAAAAGTAGCATAGTGAGATGTAGGCAATACAGGAGGCTCTTGGAGTGTATCAAGGATAATTTACCCAGGCAAACAATGGGTAGTCCCACCAGGGGGATGCAATAATGGATCTGTTGCTCACCAACATAATTGAAATGATTGGTGACATCAGTATGGAAGCAGCCTGGGCTGTAGTGTTCATGCTGTGGTGGAGTTTACAGTCCTAAGGGATATGGGACAGACAAAGAGTAAAATCAGGATGCTAAATTTTGGGAAAGCCAGCTTCCATTTCTTCAAGGAGTTAGTCAACAAAATCCTCTGGGAATCTGTCCTCAAGGGCAAGGGAACAGAGCAAAGCTGACAAATCTTTAGAAAAGCCTTCCTTAGGGCTCAAGAGCTCTCCATCCTCAGGTGTAGGAAGTCAGGAAAGAAAGGCAAGAGACCAGCATAGCTGAACCAGGACCTGCTGATCAAACTGAAGAGCAAGAAGAAAATGCACAGGCAGTGAGAACAGTGATAGTTATACTCTGGGAGGAGTACAGGGGTTCTGCTAGGTTGTTTAGTGGTAGGGTCAGAAAGTCCAAGGCCCAACTGGAATTAGGCTTGGCAAAGGATGTAAAGAAAAAAAAAGAAAGGCTTCTACGGTTACGTAAACCAGAAAAGGAAAATAAAAGAGGGCATATTTGTAGCCCAGAAAGCCAACCATATCTTGGCCTACATCCAAAGAAGTGTGGCCAGCAGGGTGAGGGAGGTGATGCTGCCCCTCTGCTCTGTGCTGGTGAGACCTTACCTGGAGTACTGTGTCCAGATGGGGAGTCCTCAGTACAGGAGAGATGTGGACCTATTGGAGTGCATCCAGAGGGCCAAAAAAATGATCCAAGGGATGGAACACCTCTCCTACAAGATCAGGCTGAGATAGCTGGGGCTGTTCATCCTGGAGAAGAGAAGGCTCTGGGGAGAGCTGAGAGCAGCATTTCATTATTTAAAGGGGGCCTATAAGAAGGATGGGGACAAGCTCTTCAACAGTGTTTGTTATGATAGGACAAGGGGAAATGGTTTCAAGCTAAAAGAGTGGAGTTTTAGGTTGGCTATAAGGAAAAAATCTTTTACAGTGAGGGTGGTGAGGTGCTGGCACAGGTTGCCCAGAGATGTGATGGATGTCCCATCTGTGGAGACATTTAAGGTCAGGCTGGGTGGGGCTCTGAGCAACCTGATCTAGGTGAAGGTGTCCCTGTTAATTCATTGCAAGGGAGTTGGACTAGATGGTCATTAATGAGTCCTTCCAACTCTAACAATTCTATGATTCTATTCTATGAAACAGATAGACAGAAACAACTACGGTAGTGGTATCTCTTGAAAAAGTTTTGTTGAGTTGATTTTGCAGGAATATATCCAACCAATCATTGAATTCAATTCAAAACTTGTCCTTTGGAGGTTATGAGGCCCCAAAAGCAGTAGCTCTGGCTGTAGTTCCCCATTTCCCTCATCTCCTATCCCATGCTGGTGGGTGACATAGCTGATTTATTCACTTGAGGATGATTTCAAGGAGCGTCTTTTGAACAGAAATGGAAGTAGGGACAGTAGGATAAACATGGAGTCAGATTTTCCTCTCATATCTGTGCTTAACTATGTAGAGCTGCTATTTTCATCTACTTGGAGAATTCAGCGTGATCCAGCCTTCATCAGCTCTAGCTTCTGCAAACAGTTTCTTTTTTTCAAATATCTTCACAAGATTCTGGTCTCATTCCAGTCTTTTCAGACAAATCACAGGCAATTTTCCTGAGGACTGTGACTGTGGCAGGTTGGCAATTTTGTTCACTCTCAGCTATTCTTGTGTGGCTATTCTTAAACGCATACATCTGTCTGAAAATATTCTGTATGCCCAAAGATAGCCTTCTGAAAATTCAAATAGAGCAAAACAGCCTCTGAGGAATTTTGCTAGCCTAAAGGGAGGGGAGTGAAACACTGGGCTTGAAAACAAATTGGAGGGTATAAATATATCTGTTTTTTCAGTAATCTGTAAGTGTTGAAAGGGATAATTGAATTTGTAGTGAAAGCACAACATACGTTATTCTAAAACTATAATATGACTAACACCAGGACATTGGTCATACATATTGGCAAAAATTAGATGTAAAAAAATAGATTATATTTTACCTCATCAAGAGGATGTTCATTATAACAGTGAGGGATAGAAAGAATTAAGGTTTTGTAAGAAACCTTCATGTGTCTGAGACCACCTTTAAGACAATTTGCTTCTGTGGAGCATGCAGACAAGGATGTAAGATGTCTATTTTTCTGTCTTATGGCTTAGGGGAGAAATACCCTCTACAGTGGGTTTGCTATCTGCATGTCTTCAGCTTCATTAAGTTATCTATGTATACTGATGAAATATAATTATTTTCTGATGACATTGGTAGGAGATAGGTTGACAAAGGGTTTTTGAGCACTGCTAGGTTCCTGTTTCTCTCATTGATCTCTACGAGAGCAATCATTATTATAATGATTCTAATCCAAGCTGCTATAATATAACAGGAATAAAACGCTTCTTGGTTAATATGCCTCAATTAATGGGTCACCCAGTGTAGCTGCAGCAGGTTGTAAGTAAGTAGCTTTCAGGATGTGAGCCCAAATAATTATAGGTTTTCTTTCCCTTTTTAGATGAAATGGATTCATAAGCCTTATTCAAATGAATCTCTCTCATAGTCATTAATTATAGTATACACATGTTAATGACATCATTATCAGAAGATAACATAATGTCCCAAGGACCACGTGTCACAGTTGTCTTCTGTGCAAACAATTGTGCTTGATAACGTAGCCTGTCACAAAATGTCAAAAGAAACCACATGGTGTCTTGAAATAATTGTGAAATTATCATGTATCACAGCTATGTATGTCATAAACAATGCCATCATGACTAAATTTTTCATTAGAGTCTTGAGTGTGGGATACTGAAGGGAACAAACACTTAACATTCTGAACATCTGAAATGCAGCGCATAATGCAGCAGTGAATTGTTTAAAGCATGCCCTGTGACTGAATCAAAACACATTAGTCATGAATTGAGGATATGCATAGTAATAGACAATATTAAGTAGCTTTGGAGACTTTTACTGATTTTATTAAACATAGAAAGAATATATATGTGTGTTTAATATTCTACCATTTAGGTCTCATTTAATACCTCTTTTTTAGCATGTATGAAGTCTGAATAGTAAGATTGTAGAAGTTTTCAGTATAACTTGTATTCTGCCAAGTGAAATCCTAGGAAAAAAAAACAAAAAACAAAAAAAAAAGGTCAGTGACAGAACTCCTTTGGACTTCTGCTGCATCAGAATTTCACCCAAGTGGCTATCATTCTATAAAAGTACAAGCAATCTCTCTTATACCTCTGCAAAGAGAAGCTGGTGCAGCAGCAACCATTTCAAGTCTGTGGCTGGCATGTGGGTTTTCTGGCTGATAGTCACAGGAACAGAGCTTTTGCCATTATCTGAGCCAGCTGGGTTAGCGTCAACCCACACCACTTATCTGCATCCTCCCACAAGCCTGAAGGTGTTGAGATCCATCACTGCTTCTGCAAAGCATGGGCTTATCTTCCGCCGGCTGATGAGCTTCAGCACAGCTTCAGCCTGGCTGCATCCAAACCATTTCCAGCAGATCTGGTAGGATGTCACCTCTCTCTTAGTAGACTCTGCAATTCTGCATTTAAGAGGCAGTGCTGGAGATGGGACATTCACACTTCTCTTGACCTCAGTAGCTCACAGAAGCAGTGCTGTGGCATGTATGAAGAAAATGACTCTACCAGAGGCTAGTCTATGAACAGTGAAACCAGAACTAGCAAAACTAGCTGTGCTTTGATTTAGTCTCAGTAGCTATTAGGCTCTTCCTGTAGTTAGAGGAGCTTCATCCTGTTTAAAAACAGTGCCTTATTCAGATAAGATGAATTGCACAATGGTGGTGCTTACTTCTCCCCCTGTACTTGCACCCCACAAACTTCTCTTTTAAGGGTCTGAAGGTAAATGCAAAAACATACTGGATGACAGCCTGGTGATCCTACACCTGTGCTGTTTTTTGCCTCTCTACAGCCTAGTGCAATAAGAAAGACTGAATTCCTCCTTTATGTTACCTTTTTTTAAGTGGGATCCACTGACAAACAACTTGGTTGTAAAGCTTTTCATGTTATCATCTTCCAGAGATGTTATTTTTTTAATCCACAAGACTGTATAGACTGACTGCTAATAGCAATAATACTGTTGCAGTCATGCCAGTAATTAGTTGTCAGCAGCAGTGAAGAAGTCTTTGTCCCTCCATCTGCTTTCTCTATACAGAGATTATTGTGTATGAAAGATACGTATGAGTGAGCCAGTCTTGCCAAAGCAAGTCCAAGACAGCTGATATGCAAATGTTTCAGAAAATGTAAACTTGACAAGGGCTCCTTCTACTGCAATCTACTTTTAAACATTGCTAACCAGTTGTTTCATCTGTTGAGGTACAGTAACAGAATAAATCCCTTTTCTCGAAGGAGAGGCTCAAATATGCTATCAAGTGAGCAACAATGACCTGATGTCCCTTTTCTTTCTGCACTGATTTTGTTTAGGCACTCCAAAACAAAAAACTCACTGTGTAGAGGTGCTTGTGCTCCCCCCTTTTTTATTTTTATTTTTATTTTTTTATTTTTTATTTTTGTCTTAGAGCAACAATTTGGTGTCTAAAGCAAGTTTAATTTGCGTCTTTGTATTCTAGGGTTCTAGGTGATCCCAAATGAGGAAAATTGTTTCACAGGCTGCTCTTGAATGATGTCTTTTCTTACCAGGAGTAATGACATGGCAGCTCATGACGTTATATTTTTTTTGCACTTATTGAAAGATTTCAATAAAATTAAAATAAGAATTCAGATTCCTCTCTGGTTTTCCCTGCATTGGAGTACCAAATGTTCCAGTGTTTCTACTAAACTAATTTTTCAGGTTTAGTCTGGCAGTTGCAAGCTAGCTCAGCCCAGGTATGTACAGTAAATTACCATTGACCCTTTTTTCACCTCTTTGCTTCAAAGTCTCAATCTCTATAAGGGATGTCATCTAATTAAGAGCACAACAGGGGACTGCTCAGAAAGGAACATAGACTTAGGGGGAAAGACATTGTATAACATTATTGGGATTTATTCTGGCAAAATCTGAGGCAAGGAACATGAGCTCTGGATAGTGAGGTGTAAAAAATCAGTGAGATTTCTGAGAGACTGGTAGGGCTGACAGTAGAAACTGGAAGAGTTGCCAGAGCTGCCAACAACTTTACAAGCTTGTGGAAAGAAAATCGAAGGATTATTATTTGTCAGTAGCAGCATTAAAAATGTATTTAGCTGAGACAGAGCTGAGAAGATTTTGACTTTCTTAAGTGCTTCAGAAATTACTGCATCTTTATTTTTTCCCACAGTTCACTAGAGTTCAGCTCCGTAATGAGTTCTTCATTGTAGGACTATCTCTGGGCACTCAGTCTCTTATACAGAACAACTAAGTCAGGTGTGCAACATAAATATGGGAACTACTGGGATTGTGTCTTGTGAGAAAGCAGTGTTGGTGCAATTAGCGTGTATCATCAAACACGACCACAACACAGTGGTAGACTGTAAGTTTCGGTTCTTCTGTATATGCATGAACTTGCCATTTAAAATAGTTTATTTCATAATCCATGTCAGATGAATCTAGAGTGGATTCCTTATGTTTCTGCTTATATATTACTTCTTATATATTTTAAAATCTACCACCAGTAGAGTCTAAATCTTCAAAATACAACATCATTATTCAAGTTACAGGACTAAATACTCGAAGATGGAGCAAACTTTGAGCCAACTGTTGGGTTTGTGGATGCAGGCAAAGAAGCCTGGCTGTGTAGTCGCCCCTTTTTTTTTCTTGGGAATTCTGGGAAACTGTTGCTCACAAGATGTCCTGAAGGCATCCAATGTGATTAATAATTCACTTATTAGAGAGAGAGAAGGAAGGAAGAAAGGGAGGGAGGGAGGGATTGGGGAACAGTCTGCTCTACTGCCTTTTTCCTTACATAGGTAGTTGAGATGATACAAGAATCTATGCTTTTATCTCAATTTCAATTTCATAGTTACAGCTGCTTTCACAGTGACAGCACTTTTTTAAAACATTCATATCAGTTATTAGTTTGGCATCATACAAATCCTGTTATTATTTTCATTTATCTTACTAGTAATACAAGTGAAAATGAGATACTATTTTTTTAGTATTGTTCAATTCTGAAATCTCAGTGAAATATTATGAGGCAAAAGTACAATTCTTTAAGGAATTTTTCTGTCAAATTTCAAAGAACAAATGGATTTTCTATCAATTAACAGAGAGCAGTAAACTGCAAGTGACTCTCAAGATAAAATCTCAGAATGTTTTGATGGGATGTTAGCAATCTGATAAATCCCTTTTAACAAGCAGCTACCAGAAAACAAACAAACAAACAAAAAAACTAGGTTTGAGTAGTTCTTTGCAAATGAGTAGTTGCATGGGTATTCCACATTAGATTGTGACCTATCCGTCAATCATGCAGCCTATTCTTAGCAAGAAACCTAGAAGAAATAATCTATGAGTGAAGTAAAGTAGAGGCTGAACAGAAATTACTGAAAACTACTTCATGGTAGAAAAGTGATTTTTGCCTCTGATTCTACAACACCACAACCTTGTACATTATATTTTATTTCACAAAGCAAATTTTCAGTTCCTTATGGAACAAATGAAAAAGTCAGGAATGTATTTTGAGGAAGTTAAGAACTGTAATACACATTTTTACTGATTTCACCATGTTTTATAACCTCTAACTAAATCTCATTTGTCGTAAATACCAGGAGTAGATCAAGCAGCAGTAAAAAGTCATAAAACAAATCGTACCATTTCTGTGCTTATGTCATAGTGGTCTTTATAAGACAAGGAACTCTGTCATTTACTATAGTGTTTCCACAATTAAAAAAAAAAAAAAAGAAAGAAAGAAAAGTTGAAGTGCTTAAACCATTGGCATTATATCTCACCAGTCAGGTTATGAAAGGAGTTATATAGCCTATGGTGGTGATAATGGAAAGCAATGCCTTTTGCCTCTTACTATTTAAAATCTCTCTATGTTCATGGTGAATGAAGTAGCATTACTGTTCAGCAAGTGCTTGGTGCTATAAATCCAGTTTCATAACAGAGACAGATAAGCAAGAAGGGAAGCTTGCACAGCAGTGATGGCTGTTGCACTTCTTAATGAACAAAATAAAAAGAAGATCTTGCTAAAAATCATTACTTCAGTGATTTCTTTAATTTCAAAGATGTTTGTGAACATAAAAAGAAAATGGTAGGTATTTGCACAGAAAATTAAAAGAAAGGCTCAAAACATTTACAAAGTTCCACTGATTGACTCAACACCAGCAGATTTCATTTGTAAATTGATGCCCAAGAACCAGGCACTGGTGGACCTGACTTGGCATGGCTAACTATGCATCTTCCTCAAGAAGGTGATAATAATGACTGAATAGGGAGCTGTGGAGTTCGGACGTTGATGGCACCCATAGTGTCAAACCAGATTCAGGGACCTCACAGAGGCATAGAATTTTCATTTCAACCTGGGTTTTCTCCATTTTCAGATTATCTCTTGTAGAGCCAAGGAGTAGTAGGGCTCTGTGCTATAGTCAGGGACATAAGAAAACCCTTTCTTTCCGTGTAGTCATAAAAAGCAAGAGAGTATTCCAAGAAAGTGATTAGATGCAGTTTTCAAAGCCTTGCTTGGCTGGTGTCACATCTTGGTATTCTTACAACCAACTTATATTCTGTAGCGTAGTGAGTATTTCTCAGTGTCTACTATGGGAAATATTTCGTTTTGCACATACAATCAAATATTACTTGAATTACCTGAAGATAATTAACTATTAATTCTTGTCTGCCTTGTTTCACTTTGTTTATGTTATTGACTTTGTCCAAGTTTGCATAAACAGTTTGTCATGCTAGTAAAACAGAGAAAGGGGAGGGAGAGGCAGGGGCATTTCGATTCAAGATTGTATCCTGAAATAGGCTTGACTATACTGCTTACTCTGCATGTTTGTAGTCTCTTTTTTCTTTTATTATAAACAACTGAATACTGAGCTAGCAAACCCCTTTCAGCAATTTCTCCAAAGAGAGCACGTTACTATACATTTTTTGGATTGAAGAAATCAGCTCTCTTCTGTCAGATATGTGATAGTCCAATGTACCAACAGAGCTGGTTCCTTCTGACTTACAAGAAACTCTAAAATGTGTCATAGAATAAACAAGACCCCTATAAAACCTGGAGGTAAGACCTCCCTCTGTATGAGACTAATAAGGTTGTTACATATTGTATAGTCTCGTGATATTCCATTGTATATGGAATTTTCCTTTTATAAAGGAATATAATATAAAAATAAAACAATTAAAAACATAAACCAGAAACTTGGTGTTTTCTACACTTGGTTGTTCTGTACCAGCACTTAAAACTCCTGGAGATCCTAGAGCCAAACTCTTTGTGAAGATAATTTAATAATTTACATAACAAAATTAGATTTAAGTATTGACAGTATGTATGTGTTTTATGGATATGATTAAAATATAAATCTATTTCTGTTTTAAACAGAAAACAGAATCTCGTTAAAATATATGTATATATATTTATGTTGACCACATAACCAGCTGCTTCATTTATTATATTCAATGTCCATTGTGTAGAATGTGAATCTGTGCTTAGCATCATTACTTCCTTCTTATTTTGCATTATCTCCAATGCCAATTTGGCTTCTACTGTATGTGGAAGAAAGGAGATCCTATTCTTCCAAAATATGATGTAAAGGAAAAAATAAACCAAGTCCCTTGAACTCCTTACTACATTTGTGCTGTCAGAAGATACTGTGGAGGCAAATGACCTGCAGCCCCCCCATGCCACATGCTTTGTTCAGGAGATGGATGGCTATAATTTACTCCTGCCTGAAACACTAGAATTTATTATGCCTTCCCTTGGCCAAAGGGTAAACATGGTCTCCAGTGAAATAGAAACATTTTGTTTTAAAGACAGTATTGAAAAGAGAAGTCCATAGGACAGCTGAAGGTCAAGGAAAAGAGGCAAAGATTGTTGCTTTTTCTTCATTTCCAGGTAATCAAAGTAACTCTGGTTTTGACTCCATGAAAAACAATCTTTATCCCATACATAGATGCATGTAAACACAAACACACAAAAACCCCTTGACCCCAGTTACACAGAAGTACACCAGTCATACAGCAAGATAGTGTCAACATTGGGAATAGCAGTGTAAAATTAGGCTTCAAAAATCCTTTGCACCTGTTCTTTGATTCACAGCTGGATAAGCATATTGGTCCCTCTGAATAAGCCAAAATAACCATAACCATAGTTCAGAGTAGGGTCTAAGACATTCAGGTACTGAAGCCAGTTTGTCAGCTGTTGCCTTTTTCTTGAAGCTTTAGTAATTGTTCAGTCTCAAAATCCTCAGCGAAAAGACAGCCTTTAGGTTTCAAAAAAATACTTTTAAGCACAAAAAATTCCCCAAGTGGGGTCCTAACTTTAGAGTTAATTGAAACAAGTGAGATTTTACCCTTCTGATGTTCTGCTGTTAAGAATGGCTACTTGTTTATAGGTACATGTAACTCTCAGAAGTATTATATTGTATATATTTTCGCTGTAAATACTGTGTTTATTTAAGCTCTCATAGGTCTTCGATACTAACAATTCCTTCTTTCCATAAGACATATATATTAAAAATATCTTTGAGCAAGTTGTCCGTTACTTTTTTCCTGGATTGCCTTTAGGGTGATTTCCCTTTCTACTAAGATCTTTCTTCTTCTTTTGACCAGCTGAAGATATCTGTTTTCTGTGTAGAAACTTCTGGCGAGTTGAGAAGCCAAAGTAGAAAAAAGACCTCACAGCGAAATGTAAAAGATAGAGTAGATTGTGAATCAAGTTTGTGATTTTTTTTTAAGCAACAAGCAGAGCTAATAGTCTGTAGGTGCTTTGACCATACACAGACTATTCCCTGATGATCTCTGTGACAAAGAGCAAACATTGGAATTTTAACTGGAAGAACCAGATTAATATCCATTAAAATAAATGCCTTCAGATCTTTCTATTAGTTTCTTCTTCTCCCCAGTTGAATCTCCTTTCCAATCTTTCCTAAAAAGAGCATCACTTACTGGCATCCTAAGTAACCACCTGAAGTGAGGTTGAGATGAAAGAAACTGCCTAATTCTGTGAACATACTCTACCTCCACACATACATGATTGATTTCATGTGATTGGTTTCATGATTTGTACAATGCCATAACACCTTTCTGATAGTATTAACATGCAGAATATATATTTTATTTATATTTTATGTTAATGTATTTAAGTAGCAAATGCCTACCTTAATATATAGAGAGTACCTTGCTGTTTTTAATATCTTTGAATTTTGTTCCCATCATTAGAGTATCAGATGCTATTGGGATATCTGCAGCTATCCAGTCAATAAAAATACAGTTCATCTGGAAGGCCAGGAAAGACTAGTTCTACCAGAGCTCACTTTCTTATACATCAGCAGATAGTATTTCATGCCTTTTTAGCTCTGAATGGTACTGTTACAGACCCAAGTCACCGTGCTTAAAAGTATACTTACTTGCATGAATGAGCAGTGAATGAAAACCATTTACGTCCCAGCATGCACTGCTCACCAATACTCATTTTTGTTGTAGCCAGTTTCTTAGCATGTTTCTGCTTCATTTAAGCCCATCAATACCTCAATTAATGCTTGCTTCTCTTCCAGTAGGAGGGACATTTACACATGTCACTTCACAGCCTCCAAAACCTAAATGACTTATGAGAATTACCGGGTCATAAAATACATCCTGATCAAAGTTCACATTGCTCACATTTTCCAGTGATATTCTGCCTTCAAACAAACAAACAAACAGAAAGCCCTACAAAATAAAACAATAAAAAAAACCCCACAACAACAACAACAAAAAAGACCTCTAAACGGTTATTTTTCATGAAAGAGCATAAATAGAATGTTTAAAGAAAAACAAATTCTAATAAAATGAGCACTCCCATTTGTCATTCTGCAGTCTCTGGTTTTTACTGATTTGTGTCTAGGAAGTCTCAAGAAACTAGACCACTGTACTTTATAATTGCAATAGTAATAACCCTCTCATTAACATTAAAACTTGATGCTGTCTTGATGTCAGACTGAATTCAATTTAAGATCAAAGCAATGGAAAATATGTCTAAAATTATGTATTGCTAGTTTTAACTGTTCTAACAGTCCTTCTTTTTACAATCTGACTTTTATACAGGATGAAGAAAGAAAGTAATTGATCTGGAACAGAAAGTTACCCTAGAAATGTATACTTAATGAATGCATATTTCTAATATAGATTTTTAGGCATCCATACTTTTCAGCAATGATAATGGTGATAAGACTGTCCATTAATTTATTGTGAAAGGAGGTGGTCTTAATCTAAATTTTCATAAATAACAATTCTGCATGTGTTCATGTATTTATATTCTTTATAAATCTTTGATCACTTATTTTTCTTGACAATTAAACAACCTCTGAGAATACTGATTTTCCAGTGCCTCATGTGGATTACAATAATTTGTCACAAATTTCCACAGGCTTTTACTATAACTGACTGCAGGGAACAAAGCTGTCAGCTTATCATTTTCCATTTTCTTTCTCTTGGCTTTTAGGAAGTACAGTTAGACAAAATGGGAATTGAAACTGCATGACAATGCAAAAGAAAGTTGCATTCATTTTGATACCATGTCAAAGTCAAAGGAAAGACCAAAAAATATAAGCAGCTGCTGGTCTCATGTGTATTATTTGAAGACAGCAGTTTGCACTATACAAACATAAAACTAATGCAAGAAAAGACCTCAGGAAGAGGGAAGAAGTGCCTCTGTGGTTTGAGAGAAAAGGCCTTTTTTATTTTATTAATGTGTCTTTTGGTTAAAATTCATAGTTGTCATGCAAAATAAATCAACTTCTTTTTCTATAATATGACCTGAAACTGCTTCTGAGTGAATAAGATATGAACCCTAAATGTTCACAGCCTTTACCCTGACATATTCAATCAGATCATGAGGCGCCGGTGAAGCTGCCAAGTGCTCGAGACATCATTGTCATTCTTATTAAAGCTTAGCATCAAACAAGGCCTGTTCTAGCTTGGAAATGCATGTTTGAATAATACTTATAATCAAAGTAACTTTGTTTGTATCAGTGGAATAGCTAGCTGAAATCATCCGTTAAGGTGAGTAGAAGCCTTATTCATTCTCACTTGGTGATTGATTCTTTCAGAATATTTTTCAAGATTACCTTGTAGGGATACTTAATGTTCTGATAATGCAGTTTTTACATACTGCTGAATCTCATGTTTAGATAGGGGATTTGTAATGCAAACTTAGATAGCTGGGACATGGGCTGATGACACCCATGTTTGCTTTTTCTCTATCATTTACGTGTCCTAATTCTCATAGTTGTCACTATTCACTAAATATAAAGATGTGGATTCTGTAGTGCATGATCTCTTTTTTTCATGGCAAGTACTGTTTTTTCATACTGCACTTTGAAATATTTTGCTGTTGAACTGTTAATGGAGCTGTTGCCTATTTTCCAGAAATCTGTTCAGGTAAAAGCTGCTAATGAAAAGCCAGGAGTACTCCTTTTAGGCCAGGTTGGAAGTAAAAGGTCATTTCATTTGGTATACTTTATTAAAAATTAATAAATAGAAATATGTTCATCAACAAATTATCTGGATTTATGTAATGTATTCTGTAGACTCCTGAAACTAACTGTAGAATAAATAATTCAGCCTGTCACATTAATTCATCACTTTTTTTCCTTTTCTACTAAAAATTCTTAGGTTTATATGTTTGAAACAATTTTTCCTAGTTTGAAACTTCAGCTGTAAATAATTTCAAAGGATATGCTTTTTGATTTTGAAATGTATGCCATATTGATTATTTAGTAACTGGTTGACTTAGCTAAGTAATATTTCTATCTGAGAGTCATATTGCTTACACAACAAATTCATTACTAATTCTAAGCAGTAGAATAAAACATGCATTCAAAATTCACTTTCATAAAATATTTAGATATTGGAGATTGATTTTTTTTAATATTTATTCTAAAATAATAAGTCTCTGAGAACTTTCACAATAAGGAACATGACTGGATCACAAACATGAAATTCATGTTTAAAATTATTGAAAGAAGACACATTTTTATTACTTGTTTTGCGAATTTCCAGTATTTCATTAATTAAAACAGAAGTTAAAGAAAAACAGGAGGAAGTAAGTCAATTGTGCACTCTTTTTATTTTAAATTAATTCACATTCAAAAAATTGGATGCTTACTTTTGTGTTAACATTCTTTCACCCTTTGGGACATGCACTGTTCTCTCATTTTGAGGACAAGGATGAGAACTAAGAGCAATATTTTTAACTGCTAGGGTGGTCATAGTTCTGCCATGAAACTGTGTGCTTGAAGTACCATTAAGTACCATTAAAGTACCATTAAATACCCACTGATATAAAATTTTCTGCTAGTTTCAGTGTACCATTTGAATTCTGGAGAGATGCTACTTAAGTAAGCAAAGATGTCACAACAGAAAAGGAAAGGTGAAGTTAAGAATTCAAGTTATTTGCTAATTGACTTGTCTACTACATTTGAAAATAAGGTAATCAATAGAAAACAATTAATTATAGTGTGAGAGCTTGACCCTTTTAAATGTAAGTAATTTATTTTTATTAACTTTTTTTACCCAAGCAAAAGTAGTTTGGGGAAGAAGGAATTTTTAGTGTGTCATGGACAGAAGCATATTCGCCTTGTATTAGACCAGCATGCTAAATTTGACTTAAATATTAAATTGGAATTGAAATTCCTTTTTTTTTTTTTTTTTTTTTTTTTAGTACATTTCCATTCAACTTTAGAGCAGCTTTCTCCTACCCAAATTCCTATCCTCATCCATGATGGTATTTTTACCTGAGGATGTTAAACCATTAGAGACCATGGTCCTCTATCCCTAGTTGTATGAGAAAAGCAGATGGAGTTTGTCATCCATCATTAAAGCACATCTCTGCAATTGAGCGAGGTATTGCAGGTTCCTGAACAATCAGTGTAAACGGCACTTTTGAAGACACACTTCACCTGGTTAGATGAATACTGTTCTAGAAATCTTTCTTTCTGTTGAGGAAGTCTTTGATGACTAGATTGGCAGAGATGCTTGCAAAATGAATCCCACCACAGTAGTAGGCATTTCCTCTGTGGAGCTGGGAGTAGGGCTACTCCATGGATGGGTGTTGTCAGACCAGATTGGCCATTTGAAGCATGCTCCAGTGAAGAAGTAAAGTTCTGTGGGAGCTACACTCAGCCAGGGCAGAAATCCTAAAACTAGGAGAAGTGGAGGATCAGACTGGATATTAGGAAAAAATTCTTCACTGCAAGAGTGACTGGGCACTGAAACAGGCTCACCAGGGCAGTTGCCCCATACCTGTCAGAGTTTAAGAAGTGTTTGGACTGTGCTTTCATACAAAGAGTTTGATTTTTGGGTGGTCCTCTGTGGAGTCAGGAGTTGGACTCCATGATCCTTATGGATCACTTCCAACTCGGATTATTCTATGATTCTGTTACTCTGTGGAGATATGGTGAGGCATGTTAATGTGCTAGGAATTGCATCACTGGCAGCAGCCAGGATGTATCAGTTATCAAGCACACTCAAAGACTAACTGTGTTCAGTTATGTCCATGTCCGTGCCCGTTTTTTCCCATGTTGTTTCCTTTCCATTCTCAAGAGCATATTTAATCTTCATTAATGTTTGGATAAGGGCAGCAATCTAACATTTAAAACAGCTCAAAACACATTGTACAGTGTCACATGATATCTCCATCAATTGTGTTGTTTTCTGTGTTGTATTCCTCTCCTCACCACAGCAATGTTTCTAGAAAAATTATCCTTTGGAAACTACAGATAGCAGTAGTTCTTAAACGTATAGAAAACTTTGTTAGGTCCTAGAATCATCTAAGGATGCTGCTTGAAAATTTATTGTTTAATTATAAATTGAAAGTCTTGTCAAGATAATTAAATGTTTTCATTTTTTATTTGCACTCAGTCCCTGATAAAACATTCAGCAGTGGCAGAAAATAAATAGGCAAATAAAGGAATTTTTACTGAATCTCAGGAAAGGTCCAGATTTGATTTCATGTTAGAGTTAAATAAGAGGTTTTCATTCTGTATAAAACGCTTTCATGATTATAAGAGTGATCTCCACTCCTGAATTTTGCACTTTGGTTTTTAATAATGAAGCTGTTAATAGTGTAAAACAATTATGTTACTCCCTACAAGGTTGACACAAAGAAGGAGAAGATAATGGGTTGAACTGGGAAAATGAGTAGACAATTCAGCTTTCTATATGGAAGGCCATCCTTAAATAAAGAAATCTCCTAGATTAATGCTGCTGTCATTGAAATGGAAATCACTATAGCCTGTAGACTGTATCTTCTAGCTTGTCCAATAGGCCAGCTTTAGTGCTGGCCAGTTCCACCTGGCATGCTTCAGAGAAAGATGAGGAGAACCCCAGAGGAAAGAGACTTGGATTAATTTGTCCAATTGGAAAATCTACTTCAAAATACTGGAACATGATACTTGCGGATGCACAACAACATTACTTTTCCTTCCAAAATTCTCTTACATAAATGCATATCAATGTACGTGTGTGTTTGAAAGAATATGAGAGGATCCACATTTAGATGCCACATTTTATGACATCTAAATAATCTCCATATACTTCTAAATGCATTCACTCAAATTCTTTTTAAGACATCCTAGGAGAATATCTCATACATATATACCATAGATTCAGTTTGCTTGTTTACAGTTTTCTAGATTATTTTGTCAGTATAGAGGCAGTATATTTAACTCAGTAATTTGCATCAGTAATTTGATTAAAGATAGTTGGAGGATGAAGAAATGCACTGCCTAAAATATCTTTTGGAACATGGCTTTGTTACCAGAAATCTTTTGACATAGAGGAAGATAAAAAAGAAGAGCTTATGCTTTAGGACCACTGGAGATAAATTGTGAAGAGTGAAAAATTAGCTTTTGAGGAAGGGGAAATATTTAGCTGTGAGGCATCGCTATGGTAATAAGGAATCAGTGTGGAAGATTATGTGACAGGAAGGGAAGGATAAGTAGGGATAAAGCTGCATCTGAAGAATGAAGTCATCTTTCTTTATGCATTTTTATGCTGTTCTTATTAAAAAAGTTTGATGGAAAAGAAATTGAGTTTCGTTAGCCTGGCTCTGTTTTTCAAAAAGGAAGCAAGATGGTCATTTCATTTGGTACTGTTACCCATGAGGGGACTCTTGGTAGACACTTATATAGAAGGTGGAATGTGGAGAAGTCTCTGAGACAGACTCTTCAAGGTCCATAGGATTTCAATTCAGTTCCTGCACCCCATTTTTTTTGGTGGGGTACACAATGTGTTGATACCTGTGAAAAAGGAGGAAGGTAAGTCTGCCTGTGTAAGACTCACCTGCTCAAAATGCTGAGACCTCCTGCCATGAGGCATGGGCACCCTAAGTGCTCAGGCACCTTGTAGGGAGAAAGGTTCAGAGTAGGCTATGTACATGCTCCCTTCATCACTATAGGGCAACAGGATATTTGGATTAGTAAATAAGTAGGGAGATACTGATGGGAAAGAACACTGCAGTTTTAGACAAAATATGTAATTTAGGGCACTTGGGATGTTGGAAAGATTTCATTAGGGAAGGGAAATGAGACTGGAGAAAGAAAATGTGTCTCTGGGGGTTAGGAATCATGTGGGAACATGAAGAGGTTGCAATAGGAAGAAGACAGGGAGAACTGAAGGGAACTGGAATTTGTTCCATTGAGGGAAAATGAGAGAGATGTGCAAAAGTGCTGTAAATGGAGAAGTAAGGGACACGTTGGAAGCCTGAGAGATTATGGAAGAAAGAAATGGGGTGACAAAAACTAATGATGGTAATGTGGATTCTTTAATAACCTGCCACTCATCTGAATTGGGTCTCTTACTGCATAAAGGAATATATTGGTCTAGTTTAAGTGTTGCAGATGAAGGCAGATATATTCAAGTGCACATACCTATGTATATGGGGCCCACAAATCGACAACTGTTGAGATGTAGTAGTTTCTTTGTTCTGACACAAAAAGATGATGTCCCCAGAAAGTGCCTTTCTTATGCTCTTGTTGTGAGTATCAGTATCTGGAAAGAATTCAGGTAAAACTGAAGCTATTTCCATTATCTAGAAGATGGTATCAGACTTGTCCCAATTTTCTGTTCTGATCATTCATCATTTCTTCTCTTCTGATGCTTTTCTTTGACAAAACTAATTGGTATATAATAGCAACATAGTCAAACAAGACATAAATTGTCACTAATTTACATCACTGACTAAAGAGCCTCATGTCTTACACAAGACTTTCCTAAGTATTTTTCCTGTAATTAGATCCCACTCGTAATTCTAACCCACAGCTCTGAAGCCCTGATAATTTTTAAATCGGTTTATTATGGTTGAGGAATCCTTTGTACAGAGATGGCTGCATCCTGACATGTCGTCATATTCAAGCATCAATAGCTCTGACATGCGAAAAGGTCATGCCACCAAATATTAACATTTCAAAATAGAAATTATAGTAATTCATTTAAATAAGGATTTTTTCTTTTTTTTTT
>PPHD01002614.1:1924-14398 GCA_002909625.1 Bambusicola thoracicus
GGGAGGCCCTTCGCCCGCGGGGCTCCGAGCGCTGAGGCTGACGGGCTGGGGGAGGAGGGCGTGGGGAGGGACGGGGGAGAGGCCGACGTACCGAGGCCGGGGAGTTGCACCTGTCTGTGTCATGGCACGCGGGGGAGGCCGGGCTGCGTGGCGGCCGCCTCCGGGCCGGGCGGGACGGCGGCGACCGCGCTCGGCTGGGGCCGCTCGTGGGGTGGGGAGGCCGGTGCGGGGCTGTCCCCGCTTGGGCCGGCGGGGTGGTGCGGTGAGGGCCGGCAGCCGGTGGAGGGGGTGGGAAGAGCCGGGCCCCGGCGTGCGGGGCGGCCCTCGGGAGGCTGCGAAATGGCAGCCGAGGAGTGTCTCCGCCCGGCTGGCGCCGTGTGGTCCGCTCAGGTACGGAGCTGTGTGGGCAGCCGCGCTTTGCCGGCGGCGGGCAACGCAGGAAACGTGGCTAAACTCAGCAGTGGATCGGTAAATACGTCTACAGTAGGTTGCTCGTCTCTTCCTTAGTGCAGGGGGGGAAGGGAGAAGGCTTGTTTTCAGCCATAGGCTGAAGATAAGAGGCTGTGTGAGGAGGAAGGCGAAGCCTCTGTCCTGCAGCGATAGGCAAATGACACGTGTCAAGCGGGAGAGATACTGCTCAGGGAAAGGAGCCTGCAGTGCTGTGAGCCGTGTTGGGGAGCACTTAGAGCAGCGGTGGCAGAAACTGAGTAGGTACCCTTCCACATTCAGTTTTTTTCTGTTTTACTTTTGCTTAGTTATGCAAACTCTTCCTGTTCTTCATCAAATGGCACTGGCCTGGGAAGGCTTGTGAGGCAGGGACTTCAGGTTTGTAGGCTTCAGGAAAATGAAGTGGTATCCATGAGCACAACTGTTTAACTAAATTAAATACTGAATTTTAGAAGCAAATTGTGGGTGTAGAATTGTACAGATAAGGAGGGATGAAGGTAACTTCCTTCCTTTTGGTATAGAAATGAGGGAGAAACCTTGTTGTGCTTATATTAACTGGAAGAGTCAAGTTGATGAATATAACAATTTAGCTGCGGCTGTTTCTTTATATGTATTAATAGTATCGCTGTTAGCTTTAAAGTTGCATTCAGAACGTACGTATGATTCAGCTGTGTATTTTTAACCAACTCTTTGGACTGGGGTTTTGCAGGCACTTCTATTTGTATAGAGCAAAAGTATGGATAAAGGAAGATAAATACTTAAAATGTGTGATTATAGATACGGTTATCTTAAGCATATGGTATGAAATCTATGAACTTTTTACATAGGTAACGTTACTGTGAGCTGCTTTTTTCTCAGCGAGTTTTCTCAAGTTCTCTATTGTAGCCCTGTGCCTTTTGTAAGTAAATGACATGGAACAGCATCAGTTCTTCGAGATGTTGGAATTTGTAGAAGGTGATGAAACTTTCTGTGGGGACACAAAAGTCAAACTGAAGAGAAAGACTGAGTGTTAAGCCCATCTGATTATACGTCACAGTAATTTGTCTTCAACTTGTCCAGTGTTTTTCAGGATATTTTTAAAGTCATTTCAGTGATAGAAGTTTAACAAGTATTATGCTGCAGCATTCCTGTTAAGTCCTGAGATTCACTAATAGTTTCACTGCTGAGAACACCGAGTTGCAGGTAAACGGAACTTTCCAGGTCTTAGTTCTCATCCACCTTTTCAACATTCTTGTTAAGTCACTGGCAGTCCCTGGAGACAAAGCAGATCTTTTGGAGCTTCAGTTCTGCCCTTTGGGGATGGATAAAGGATTACAACTTGTTCTTTTTTTTTTTCCCTTCCTAAAGACCTGAGTAATTATCACTTATGTAGCTGTCTGTCTTGACTGGTTTCAAAGATTGAACTGGGATATGAACCAGTCTGCTGAAGATGAGTATGCAGCCATATTTTTGCCTTTGCGTTCCAGTTTTAAGGAGTAAAAAAATAATCTAACATTTGCTTTAGGCCAGTCTGGGGAATGACTAATCAAATGACAGGAAAAGGGTTTTGGTTCTTGTAGACAGGCTTATTTGAGGTCACAGTAGATACAGCACTAGGATGCATCAATGTTAAGTCTTTGCTGTCAGAGCAGTGAGATATGTTTTAGGTTGTTTATAAGTCTTCAGTTTGTGTTTTGTATATTTTGTGCTTATCGAAGAGTGGATTGCACTTCAAAAAACCAGCATGTATTGCATGTTTGTTTTATTTGGAGGATGTGTGCTAAAGCAGTTAATAGTCCAGTACTTAGGCTGAGATTTTTGCCCAGGTTATACAAGTATTTAGTAAGCTAATTCTTGCTTTCTTACCACTCACTGCTTGATACTTTCCCAGCTGTTTTATTACTCGTGTGACCAATGATTCCTTAACAACGGGGGAACGAGTATTCTCATTCTGTGTGAACTGGTCCACATTTCCTTGCAATTCTTAATTCCCTTTCTTCTGAGAGAATTGAATCAAAAGAATCTGAGAAGATTCAATTTAGTGTTCTTTTATACCAAGTAAAACAGAAGTCATTGGGTCACACATAGGACATTGCTCGCTCTAGTAAGTGCTAGACAGTTTTGAAGAATTGTTTTGTTATTTGGTGTCAATTTTTTGCCCTGGTCTATGAAATGTTATCCAGGGAGGGAGGGGATTATCAGTAGGATCAGCTTGGAAGTAAGTGATGCTATTAGGAGGGAAAAGCACTTCTGTGGCTTCTAGTGCTTGAGAAGAAAGTAGACCTGAAACTTTCATTTGACAAATAAACCTCAAATAGGAAATAATACAATATTATGACTGACACAGCTGATAAAAAAAAAATAAGCATTTCTTTACTGATAAGTACATTTTACAGAAACTCTTACTGAAAATCAAGTCGTAGCCACATAGAGAACATTGCTCAGACTCATAATTGGTCAGAATGTGAAAAGTAGGTTCTGCCATGAGCTTCCTGAAGTGTCTGTGCCACTAATTAACTAAATGTGGTGCAGATACTTTCTCAGCAAGTTCCAACCTGAGCTATTCAAAGTACACCTGTCAGAATAAGTACGTGGCCTTTGTAGTTGCTGCCATTTAATCAAAGCAGGTAGTGTGTGTTCTCTCAGCTAACTAATGAGTCTTTTCATCCCTTCACTAATTAAGCCATTTTAATCTCCTGCATTGGACAAGTCAAAGATGCTTCTTGACAGATATCACACAAACTTCTTCATTAGAAGAACAGGAAATCAGAGTAAGATATTGGCGTTTGTTTGGCAAAGGGGTGTTCTTTCCAGCGCTGATGTAGTCTTTGTTCTTTGCTTCTAGTACGCTGTGAAACATAACAAATAGTTATGAGTAGTGTGACATAACAGTTTTCTGCTTTCTTTCTCACGTGTTTTCTTTTTGTTGTAAAGCATGAGGTAGTTTATCTTTTACAATCACTCATGCATTGACTGAGCAAGTTGGGAAGTCAAATTTAGCAAACAAAATCTGGACAGAAGCGCACCAAGTCATTTGGTGCTTGCAAACAGGAGCTGTATGAATGATGCTCCGGTAGTACTGCAGCTAGATGAACAGGGCATGAGAGTCATGTGCAAGATCTTTCCCTGCTTTGTTCAGCCACTGGACTTCCTAGAGTTACAGGTTAGTTCCCTTTGCTATTGTGTAACACGTAGTACAAGAAAGATTATCAAGATAATTATCTATTGAGATAATCTGTTAAGTTTTTGCCTGAGAGGTTGTTACTTGGTACTGGCGCATCAGTCTGTAGATACCATTAGCTAAAGTTACTATTAAATGGAGTTATCTAACAAATAACATAGCACTATTTTTTTTGTTGCTGTAATGCATTTTTAAACATGACAAATAGTGTTCTCTACTATTTTGTTGATCACTGATTAAAGTTACTAAATGAATTGAGTACAGCACTGCAAGTACCGGCCTTAATTTTTTGGGCAGTTCCATGCTGTTTCTCAAAACAGTAGTGGACTTTTTCTATGCTGTGAAGTAATCACGTGGATGCAGGGTGTACTCTAAATATGTCTGTATTAAATTCTAGGCTATCATGAGTTCAGAACTTCAGCATGCAACAAACAGTAGTTTAAAATGCTTATAGTTATCATTCTTAAGTGACTTCATTAATTTTGTTTTTCCTGTTTTAAAAGCCTAAGTACTTGTTGATTTAGATCAGTGCAGTGGCATCAGAGCTTTAAAATGTAAGTAGTTCCTATGTTCCTTTTGCTGACAGTATGTATTGATATGAACATAAAATGGAAATTTGCAGCTAAGTCTCAAGGTAGATGTACTCTTTGACTTTGTTTCCTTTGACTTACAGGACTTAGTCCTGTTGGAATTAAATACTGGAAGAAAAAAGTCTTATTTCATACCTTTTTTCCTGGTATGTGAAAACAAATGCAGTAATAGAAATAAAATCTATGTAGGTATTCAGCTATCCAGTCACAGCTTCACTCCTGTTGTACTGATAAATATTTGAGGTTTATGTCTGAAACTCGTGTGAAGTTACCTCTAGAAAGTGGCACAATTGAGTTGCGTAGGTGATTTTTTTTTATTCTTTCAGTTTGTGAGTATCTTTGATTTCTTTTGCAAACACTTGAAGCTGATATTTTACACTTTATCCCTTTGAGAATGAATGTAGTGTGGCTTCATGGGAGCTGCTTCTTTAGCATTTTACTATATTTTTTCTTGTACTGATCAAAACAATATTCTCAAAACAATGCTGTTACGTTATAACTAATAAAATGGTAACTGGAAACTCCCAACTCTTCAGTTTTTTCCTGTAAACTCAGATAAAATGGTATCCAACTTATTCACAGTTTCATGCCCTGAGAAAGCATGTTGGCAATTCTTTGTTCATGTTTTGCAATATTTGGCATGTAATCTGCTTGTGTCAAACGAAAGGTCTTAGCGCTGCTTCTTGAAATAACTTCAAAAAGAACACATTGTCCGTGGTCTAAAAAAACTAAGGGGTACAACTGGTAAAAATTATTGGATTGAACTCAGTCTCTGAGGATTGTGACTGCACTCCTTACGTGGCCGTATGGCTTCTTTTATGGCAACTGATTAATTTTTAGATGATTGGTTCTGTAAAATTGTTTAGCATTCAGCATTGTTAAGCAGAATGCTTCATCTGGGATAAATTGTTCTGTAGGTCCACAGTCCATACCCTTTAAAAAGGAAATCTTCTATGACTGAAGAAGTCATTGCATGGCAAAAGGAATATTTTCTTGGAGCAGAACCTGAATGTGGAATCTCACCTCTTGATAAGATATGATGAGAGCACCTTTGAGATAATCTGAAGATTCAAGCATAAATTCTGTTTTAGTGGCTGCTGTAGTTTTGTAAGGTGTGTATGTGAAATGTACTCAATATACTATACTGTGTGTTCTCTGTAGTTAACATCTGAGAAGAGATTGATTTCGAGCTTTGCACTTTTGAAGAAGTCTGGTGCAGTACTGCAGGAGCTAAAGGAATTGAAGATGTTTATTCATTTGCATAGTTACTGTTGATCGGTAATGATTGACATTAAAGTTAAAATAATGGAGGTGTAACAGTTGCTAGTAGTATCTAGTCTCTTGTTTGTAAAATAAATATTTTTATCAATTAGTAAATGAAAAAATATATGAGAAAAACAACATCCTTTGTTGTACATGCCTTGTCACTGCATACCTTCTGTGGAGGCTTTTGCTCCAGTGTTCCGCGTTCTATCTGGAATCCTTTGCAGTAATGGCAGCAGATAGAATTTATACTCAGGCTTTCTGGGTGCTTATATTCTTGCATTATCCTTCATTCTGTGCAATAGAGGTAGAGAACTTCATGAGGAATCTCTGCTGTTCCATTATTCTAACTTCTATCTCCAGCGGCAGGTAGTCAGTTAAAAATTAACTCTAGAGTCGTGCCTTGTGATGTTAAATGTACAGAAACTTACATTTTAAGTATATCTGCCAGTGTTTTTTGCAATAAAATATACACTTCAAAATTGTTTTAAAAGTCTTTTTCCTCCCTCAGACAATTTTCTTTATGAATTTACACTCTTAAATCCAGTAATGTCCTTTTAATTATTTTTATCGTAAGAAAGTGTTTCAGTAGAGTTCATGGTAGGTCTGTACTGATTGGAATGGTGAGCAAGCAGGAAAGCGTAGCCTCTGCTTCTGTGACTTTACATCTGTCATCCTATAACCACATCAGTTAAGTGTGATAAGTATCTCATGGTGTTCCTGCATTTTTCAGAAGAAAAATGAGCATGATGATAAAGTCAGGGTGTGAAGATGAAAGGAAGATGCAGACAAAAAGGAAGCAGTGTAAAGATGAGGCTAATTCAGATCAAAATAAAAAGTTTGTACTGTAATGTATAGAGGTTTCTAGATTGCAAATGCAGAAGCATAGAATGGTTTGGGTTGGAAGGGGACCTTAAAGACCTCCCAGTTCCAACTTTGTCTTGGACAGAGTTGTCACCCACTAGATCAGGCTGCCCAGGACCCCATCCCACCTAGCCTTGAATGCTTCTAGGGGTGAATCATTCTTAGCTTCTCTAAATAGTGTGTTCCAGTGCCTCACCTCTCTCACAGCAAAGGTTTCTTCCTTACATCTGATCTAAATCCGTCCTCTTTTAGCTTAAGACTATTACCTCTTGTCCCATTACTACATTTGCTAGTAGAAGAGTCCCATCTTTTCTCACATGCCCCCTTAGCTGCCTTCTGGCATTTAATAACATCTGCCAAGTGCTTTCCCTTCTGCAAGTTGAACAACCCCCAGCTTTTAGCAGCCTGTCTGGGTATGAGAGGTGCTTCAGCCCTCTGATTATTCTTCTGGCCCTCCTATGGACCTGCAGCAACAGTTCCCCCAACCTTGTGCTGGGGGCTTGAGATCTGAATGCAGAATGGCAGGTGGAGCCTAATAAGGAGTAGAGTGGGGTGGTTGCCCCCCTTGCCCTACTGGTCATATTTCTCTTGATGCAGCCCTGGGTACGTTTGTCTTTCTGGGCTGCAATAGGATGTTGTTGGCTTCTGTTGAACTTTTCCTTAACCAGCACTCCCAGTTTTTTTTCCTGAGGGCTGCTCTCAATTCATTCTCTGCCCATCCTGTATGAGTGCTTGGGATTGCCCTGATGCAGGTGCAGGGCTTTGCACTTGGCATTACTGAACTTGATGGGGTTCATGTGGGCCCACCTCTCAAGCCTGTCCAGATCCCTCTGGATAGCATCCCCTTCCTCCAGCATGTAAACCACACAATGCAGTTTTGTGTTATTGGTGCTCTTGTGGAGGGTGCACTCAATCATCCTGTTCTTGTTACTGGTGAAAAAGTTAAACAGAGCTGGTCCCAGTATTTACCCACTCATCACTGCTCTCTGCTTGGACAGTGAGCCGTAGACTGTAAGTCTCTGAGTTGAGATATCTAGCCAATTCCTTGTCCCTTGAGCGGTCCATCCAGGATGCCATTTAGGACAATGTCAAATGCTTGCAGAAGTTCAGGTTGATGATTTCAGGTGTTCTTCCCTTATCCACCAACATTATAACCCCACAGTAAAGGCCACAGAATTGTCAGGCATGGTTTGTGCCTAGTGAATACATTTTGACTGTCCCCGGTTGCCTCTGTATGCCTTAGTGTAGTTTCCGGCAGGATCTGCTCCGTGATCTTGCTGAGCATAGAGGTGAGTTTGACTGGACTGTAGCTCACCAAGTCTTCCCTTTTTCCAAGTGGGGTTTATGTTACCCCTTTTCCAGTCACTGGGAACTTCACCAGAGTGCTGTGACTTCTGAAACACGGTGGATAGTGTCTTAGCAACTTCATTTACCAGTTCCTTCAGGACCTGCTGATACATCTCACAAGATCCCATGGACTTACACATCTTCAGATTCCTTAGATGGTCTCAGGGCTGCGGACTTCATTTACCTTTAATTTTAGTTAAGTCTGGGTACAAAAGTTCCTGGAAATTAAATGATTCAGAGTCATGGAAAGAAAGAATATGACTGGTTGAGATGAAAACCTTTAAAATAGAAGTGAAATACTTAAAATGTCCGGTGCTTAAGTGGATTAAATGCTAAATTTTGTCTGTTATTTCTGAGGATGTATTCTGCATTATCCATGGATTTTCCTTTTTTTTCATTTTTTCATTTGTTAGAGTTTGTATCTCCTGTAGGATGCTTAGAGAAACATTTGTACTTCTTGTTTCTGGCAGTTGTGTTGAATTTTTAAGGAAAGTAATTAATCTCTAAATCACCTTTAATTTACCATATTTAAAGGACTAAAGGACCAGAGGAAGAGTAAGGCAACTGGTTCTTCAAGATGTTCTTAAAATGCATATACAGTCTTCTAAAGTAGAGAATTAAGAGTTGAGCCTCTGAGAAAATAGAGGCCTTTGTCTCTTGATTCAGCACTCCTCAGACATACCCCCCATGTACTTTGCAGTCCTTCAGACACTCAAGATAAATATACTTCTTTGGCCTCATACCATCTTTTTCTGGCTGTTGTTTCTACTATTCTAAATGCTATTTACAATGCTACTTACAATGCTATTGACCAGAAGTAGAAGCAGTCTCTCAAAGGTGAATGCTAGCCTTGTAGCACAGTCTTTCTTTCTGAGGCATAGTTTTTTTTCAGGCATGTTTAGTAAGTTGGAAGCATTAGACTTTGCAGTGTGTGGAGGAATGTATAACTTGACTATATTTATTTTGAATAACATTTATTGTGAGTGATCTTTAACCGCCAGCACGCTACTCTGTTTTGTTGAGGTAGCAAACACTTCTTTAAAATTTTGTTACCACAGAAAGATTTCTGTATTTCAAAACCACATAATTGACCTGAGACTTACATGCAGCAGTAAACAGAGTGAAATGTGCACCTCTTCTCCAGCGCAGCTGAGTGTCCGGTGGCTCTGCTGTAGAGTTTCACGTCCTCCCTCTTCTGTCTTCATCAGGTCGTCCACTAGACGAAGGCGTTCTGGGGGATCATCTGACTGGGGTCATTAGCCTCAGTTATGGCTCCAGCCTTCTTCCATGATATCTGGCAGTTATCCTCTCTCTCTATAGCAAGCTGGAAACTGGGTGAAGAAAAAAGCAATGTCATCACTGGAGTAGTGGTATTTTTTTGATCTTCCAGGTCATACAAAGTAGAAGTGGGAGTTGCTCCTCTCATCCTGTAAGGTAACACTCACTTGTGCAGAGGAAAAACAAACACAAAACAAGAAGCAGTTAATTTTAAGAAGGATTAGCGACGTGAGGCAGCTCAACATGGAGCAGCATGACAAGCTCTACAAGCTTAAGAAAGGGGGCCTGGGGGTTGGAAATAAGCAAGCAGGAACACAGCTGCTGCTTCTAGCAGCCACTGCAACTATTCAAGCTGTAACTGCTTGAACAAGTGAAGCGTTGCTGCATTTGAAGTTTGCGGGCTGCCTTACATGTGTGGAGTGCTTTCAATGTATTGTAAATTCAACAGTCCTGGTGATTTTTCGAAATAGACAGGTATGTTTGTATGATAGCTTAAGAGTATCACAATTACTTTTAAATGGCAATGATTTTAGGTATCTCAATTTATTTCAGTTAGGGTATATCAAATACTCTGACGTGAAAACACAGCTAAGTGCCATAGATTGAAGTAGAGGGAAATGGTCTAACCAAGCATGTAGTGCTGCAAATGTTGGAGTTGAAACGGGAGCAATTTGTGTGTGATGTGAAATAGGTAACACTGTGAACATGGGTTCACAGGGTTGAAACTGAATGTAGAACTTCATCAAGGGGGACGTGATAGGGCCAGGCTGTGCATTTGAGTCTGGTATTTTGACTCTGTTGACAGTTGTCTAACCTATTTTGTACATTCTTAGTGAATCTCCTTGCATGATACCTCAGTCTCTTTAACTGTGAGGGGTGGGTAAGTTGTTTGCAATCTTTTTTGATCCAGCACAGCAAGTGGGTGTTAAAAGTTGATAAACGGTGAGGTTAAACAAAAATAAAAGCATATATATGTTATTTAAAGTTAAAATATTTTCCCCCTTACTTTCCCGTCTACTTGCTGTTCCTAGTAAAGTGTGAATGGATCAGGTTGGTTTTTTTTTTTTTTGCTGCAGAGGAGACTATAACAGAAGGTAGATGTAGTTAACAGCTCAAAGTGATTTGTTGTGAACTTCTGTTATCAGTATTTAGAAAGAGAGTGTCATGTTTACCAGAAGTGAACTCGAAAATAATTTTTTTAAAGTTTTACGTTGGGCATTCGTAATGAATTGTAGGTGCTTTGTTTTCCTGACTAGCTGCAACTAGGCTGCAGAGGTATCTTTTGTAACAGTTCGTGATGCTCTTCCATAACTAAATCAGTACACTTTGATTTCTGAAAAGTATTTGTGCCTTTCCTCTAAAATTCAGCAAACATGAGTTAGTTTTTTTCTTCAGTAGGCTGGTAATTGCATCAGTCCCAAAGGGATGGAGGACTTCCATTCAATGCTTTGCTCATTCTGAAGGTTTTAGTGCCTCGTTTTTCACTTTCTGGGGTGAGTTTCTGCTGTCCTGGCTGTAGCAGAGAAGCTGGCCTCTGAAGAAGGTCTTTGATGGGCTGTCAAAAGCGTGGAGCACAACTACTTCAGCTGAGGGGAGAAGTGAGCTGTGGGTTGTTAGTACGCTGAGATCCGTAATGCACAATGCACAAGGTTAAGAGTTGTTAGAGTGGAGATGGCAGTTCAGCTCTGTGATTGTTCTCTCCTTTCCTGCTGTGCATTTCGAAGGCCTTTGGTCTTTGTCATGTTCTGTGCAAATGTAGTGCTGTCGGTATGTGTCTAGCTTAATGGATTAGACCTTTTGGAGTATGTGAAGATGTTCCGGGAGTATGGTTGTGGCTGCTGAAGGATCTGATCTAGTAGCAACTTGTCATGACTGAAAAAGAGTTAGTTGAATTGTAATGTCTGAATGTTTCTACACAATGATAGGAAAGTATAAAATCTGTGGATGCAGACTACTTTTTTTTGTGCGTGCATTAAGCTACGAAATTTACCTTTGTATTTGTAATTGCTGGAAATTTGCACCCAAGCAGTTACACAGACTTGGAATTGTTACCCTGAAGTTCCACATGTAGTGATGCCATAGGCAGTACTCACCTGTGTGCGTTTCATAGGGCTGTAAGGTGCTGATGCGACATGAAGTTTGAGAATTGCTGTTCTAGGCTTAATCATCCAAGTCACTTGTGAATGTGAGCATGATGTTTTCCACTGCCTGTTGCTACTTGTCTCTTTGTCTTCCCTCTGTACTGCAGTGATTTGTGACAATTATTTACTGAGTGTGGATGTTTAACAATTTCTTTACTCCTGATCGTATTAAGTCTCAGCAGGCCATTGGCTTCCCTTGGCAGCTGAACTTTGCACATCTGTTATTTAAGCTCTTAAAACTTGTGATTTTTGCTTATTGCTTCGTGCTGTCATGGTCTGGCTGAAATAACGAAGCTTGGAAACATCGTAGATAGAGTCTATATTAAGTTTGAGATTGGCTCCAGCTTGTACTTCCAATCTCTGGAAATCATTTTATGGAACTCCAAAAAAGGAGTCAGAATGTTGGGGTTGTCTTCTGTTGCTTGAAAACGTGTATTTTTTTCCTATTGGCTTATCCTCACAAGGTTAGTAAAATGTGTGCTATAGAAATCTAATTAACATAGTGGTTCAGAGATGAGAAATGGTAAGCTGCATCTCAACACAGTGTTAACACCACTGCAGTTCTGCATTTCAATATCGTTTTGGCAAATACGGATCCATACGGTCCAAGCCATTGTTTGTCTTGTGGCTGCCACTGATAACAACGCTTCCTTTGTTAGTGCATACAGAATTACAGCTGGAACTACTTCAGCAGAACAGTGNGTGCTGTCATGGTCTGGCTGAAATAACGAAGCTTGGAAACATCGTAGATAGAGTCTATATTAAGTTTGAGATTGGCTCCAGCTTGTACTTCCAATCTCTGGAAATCATTTTATGGAACTCCAAAAAAGGAGTCAGAATGTTGGGGTTGTCTTCTGTTGCTTGAAAACGTGTATTTTTTTCCTATTGGCTTATCCTCACAAGGTTAGTAAAATGTGTGCTATAGAAATCTAATTAACATAGTGGTTCAGAGATGAGAAATGGTAAGCTGCANCTTGTACTTCCAATCTCTGGAAATCATTTTATGGAACTCCAAAAAAGGAGTCAGAATGTTGGGGTTGTCTTCTGTTGCTTGAAAACGTGTATTTTTTTCCTATTGGCTTATCCTCACAAGGTTAGTAAAATGTGTGCTATAGAAATCTAATTAACATAGTGGTTCAGAGATGAGAAATGGTAAGCTGCATCTCAACACAGTGTTAACACCACTGCAGTTCTGCATTTCAATATCGTTTTGGCAAATATGGATCCATACGGTCCAAGCCATTGTTTGTCTTGTGGCTGCCACTGATAACAACGCTTCCTTTGTTAGTGCATACAGAATTACAGCTGGAACTACTTCAGCAGAACAGTGTGCTTTGTCCTGCATCTTGCAGTCTATCTGTTCTCGCTGACAGGCGTTCGTAGA
>PPHD01002614.1:20002-34965 GCA_002909625.1 Bambusicola thoracicus
CTCTTTCTCCAGTAGAGATGAAATGTGTGAAGATGAGATGTTGCAGACTAGCTGGAATTGGTGACTCGCTTATTTTTGAGCAAGAAGTTAACGTTCTGTGTTGAAATCTTCAGTGAAGTTGATAAACTTAGGGAAATTGGGCTTCAAATTCTTGAGAACAATCAGTCTGTAGGAAACATAACATATTGCAGATTGTGAGTAGCTCTATTTGCCCTTCTCTGTCATTTCTCATTCATTTCTACTACCTATTCAATGGAAGTAAATGCTGCGGTTACCTAACGTTTTGGTTTTGAGTTGCATGGAGACTGCCAACTGATCTTGTTGTTTTGGGAAATAAGATGATAAAACAAAATGTTTATTTTTAAGGTGTTTTGTGTTTAGGACCTCTTGTGAGGTACCTCCAGCGCTTTGGCCTTCTGTGTGATGAGATTACTCATGTGGAGATACAAGGGACATTCAAGTTGTTTAGTTCTTTATGGTTCTTTATGCTGTGCATATTTGTGATGTGGCTGACAGCTTTAGCATGAGCACAGTTCTTGCTGTTTGCTAATGTTTTATGCACTGAAAATGGTGATAGAACTGCATGCATCTATTTGCTTCTTTTGATGATGTGCTCTTTGCCCTTGAGTGATATTTGGGTGATCTGATATGCATCACTAATGCTTTGTGTTACAAGTTGAAAAGGCTGACTCACTGGGGACTAATTATTCCTTTTCCTGACCTCACCTTTCCTATATTTATGTATTAGTTATTCTCTGTTTTATCCTTTGGATAACTGAGTTGATTGTATTTCTTTAGATCTTTGCTCTCCTGGTTTCTCAGTGTTGGAAAGCATTGGGGAAATGCTATTTTCTTGAGTGAACTTCCTAGTAGACATCTAGCCAATGTTCACTTGTTTAATCAGGCAAAAGAATTGCTCCTATGACTCACCCTGCCGTGGATTTGGTAGAAGGAAGTTGGTTGTGGTTTGATTAAGAGGATTGTTTTATTGGATAGCTTCCAAGTTGATTGGGAAGCTTGGAGATCTGGTTTACATACACAGAAGTCACAAAAGTAGTACTTCTACCTCAGCAGCATTTATAACCACGTCAAAACCAAACATGAGATTGAAGTGATGATTTGAAAGTTTGTTTCTGCTTCAGTGCAGTCTTCTATATATTTGAAGGCAAATGTTCTGTGCAGAACTTGAGAGGTTTTTCTCTACCCGTGCAAATTCCTTATTGTTCTTTGAAAATGAAGGGTTTTGCCATAGCTTCTTCCAAACCTGTAGGATTTTTATTTATGAAAGCAGACATAAGAAAAGGATCCTTAGATCATAAAAGAAATTTACCACATTTGATGAAATCTTTTTTTTTTCGATTGAACTCCAAGATGTTCTCAGCTTTACTCATTGACGTGTTGCCTGCTGTCTTTTTAGGTGGAAAGTGCTGCTGAGGAGCCCAGAGTGCTGTGTATAATACAAGATACCACAAATTCGAAGACAGTGAATGAACGCGTTACCTTGAACGTGCCAGCTTCCACGCCACTTAAAAAGCTGTTTGAAGACGTAGCTTCAAAAGTGGGCTATGTGAATGGAACCTTTGATTTAGTGTGGGGCAATGGAGACAATGTAACTGATATGGTATGGCAAAAGTGCTTTGTTTCTTGTTGATAGCAAATATTCCAGACTCAATTTATAGAGACATGCTATCCGTGTTGCATAGTGAATATGAAATAGTAAATTTTTTTTAGTTAATCCCTGTAAAAATAATAGGTGCCCCAGAGTGGCTGACACCAGTATTTTGATTTGGCAGGACGTTACTGTATTATATCTACATTTTAATCTCAATGTGCTCTTAATTGTTATAGGAATTTAATCATTAAGAAATAATACTGTGTAGTAACTTTCTGTGGTTCTTCTGATACTTGTTTGAATGTGTAATACAAAAAAATCACCTAACATTATTTCTATGACTTGTTGTAAATTGGTGTTGGTCTTAGTTAATACTACTCTTAGACATGCACTTAAGACTTCATGAAATTCCTTAAGAAACAGACATAAGTTTATTTCAATACATGTTTATGCTTGCTGAACTTCATTTTTTCTTATAGAAAACAAAACTGTGCAGGCATGTGGGGGATTTGATGGTTTGATATTCTGCAGTCAATTTGCAGACCAGTGTCTTTGTCTCCTGAAGAGATTGCCCAAGTTCTAAGTATTAGACTATATTATAATGCTTAGTATTGTTAGTGGAACAGTTTACCAAGTTCTTTCAGTGTTAATAATGAATAAGTTTTGTTTATACTGGATAATTGTTATTTATTTTCGTTTCATCTTAGTGTGCCAGAAGCTACTTCAAGCAATGTACTTGGACAGAATCTATTAATTGCCTATAAATCTGTTTAAAAAAATAAAGTGCTTTATTTTTTTAACAGACTCCAATAGATCAGAACAGTGACAAAACTATTCTTGATGCTGGTTTTGAGCCAGGGAAGAAGAACTTTCTGCATTTGACAGACAAAGATGGTGAGCAACCTCATATAATGCAGGTTAGTAAATTCTTAATCTTAAGGTTTAGTGTTGGGTGAGTAGATATATGTCGTGTGTATTGTGCGTGTAGTAATGTTAGAAAATGAAATTAGGGTATGTATTTAATATGAACTGTTCCTCAGGAAACTTCTCAACAGACTTTAAGACTCTAACACTCCTAGGTTTATCTTGAATTAAGACCAATTCCATTGGTAGTGATGAGCAGTCACTTCTTATTTGTGCTTGTCAAGTGTTAATGTTTTGGTATGATTAACTTCTTAAGATTGTGTGAATGATCTGTGACACATGTAGAGAGAAGTCTTAACAATCCGTTGTTGTTAATCCCAATCTTAACAATTCCATCATATACTTTATTCTTTTGCTATGGTTGTGTGAAAGCAGTGGTAGGTCACTGATGTTTCTCAGAAATTGTAGTCCGGCATCAACAGCAGAGTTAGCTGGTTTCAGTTTGGTTATTTATAATAAAAGTGATCGGTCAGTGTTGCTACAAACAATTGTCTGCCATAACAAAATATTGGAAATTTGCTGTTGCTCAAAGATGTGAAGCATTGAAAGATAAACATAGTCACAGTTTATTTAAATCACGGATCAGAAAGGCAGTGATGTATTAAGATTTGTTACTCAGTTCTTATGTCAACATAAGAACACAGTCTTTGTGGACTTCATTATGAAAAGGAAAGAAAAGATTAAATATGTGCAAGTAAGAATTGGAATGCAGTTGTGGAAGAATATTGAATTATACTTCTAAAAAGTGAATTAAAATTTTGTTTGAGATGTCAGTGCAGTAAACTTGAGAAACAGGAGATAAATTACAAACTTGGTTTGTGGTATGCATTAGAGCACAGTATTTGATCATGTATGGTATTGTTTGGTATTGGCTGTTTACATCCACAAATGAAAAGAATGCTTTCTCAATGCGTTGGAAATTTGGAGAGCAGAACTGAAGTAACGTAATAGAGAAGATTTACAATTGCTAATGTAAAAAATTAAAAAATGACTTACTAAGATGATTTTTTTTAGCTGTCAGAGAAATAATTTGTTGTCTAATTTCTGCATAAAATGTATTTATGTTTTAGGAGGAGTCAGGTACAACAGAAGACGGTGCCCAGGACAGATTTATAGGCCCTCTTCCAAGAGAGGGCTCTGGTGGCTGTACCAATGACTACGTCAGTCAAAGCTACTCTTACTCTTCAGTCCTGAGCAAATCAGAGACAGGTACAGTGTTCTCTCTTGTAAATGCTTTGCTGATGGCTAATTCTTAGCATACTTGGAAATAGCAACATCTGCAGGATTTTTGAAGTAAATTCTACTTTACTAAAACAAAATCACAAAACAAGTCCCCCCCCCAGAAACCACTCTGCGCTAATACATCTTCTGTTACATTTTCTAGGCTTTTCTCACGTTTTATGAACAGCAGAGCTGTATCCCAGCTTCTACTTGTGACAATGTGATTCTAATTGCCAGGGGCCACTCTCATTTCAGTATGAATCTACTACTTGGCTCAGTAGTTGTGATTACGTTACTGAACAGTATTCATCTCAAGAAAGCTAGGTGTTTTCATTTGCAGCTTATTGGGTACTTGATATTATTTTTTTAGAGAGCCTGCCCTCAAATCTTTGCACTCCAGGTGTTAGATAAAATATTCCTCTTGTAGCCCTCCAGTTCTGGATTCTCTGCTTCTACTGTGATTCCCCAAGAGAAGTATTGCTCCCCTGCGTGGCAAGCCAGCAGTGAGCGTACTCCCTTTGGAAAGGGGAGTGCAGCTTGGTGCCAGGGCAGATGCTGTGAGGCTGGGCAGGCCCCTTTGCTGTACGGAGAGGGCAGGCCAAGGCAGCCTGTGCCCAGCTGGCAGCTGCTGCCACCTCCCACAACCTGTGCGTCACAGCCTTTTGCTCTGTTTGCCTTCTAGCTCTTTTGGCTCATAAAAAATGTTCAAGCAATTGCCAGAAGGGAGAGAAAAACAAAAACTGGCTGGAATTTTCCTCAACGTTTTTCTGGTCATAGCTCTGTCAAGCTAAAAAGCTATGCACTGTCTGAAGATTGACAAGTGCTTAATTCTTACAGGCATGAAGTACTTGATTGGAATGTCCTTGCTGTGTTTCATACTAGCCTAGATTTTTACTTCATATTCTTAGCAATCTTCTCTACAAGCACTCAACCTTAATTGGGTTTTTCATGGAAACAGCAGAATAGCTGAGGTGGAAGGGACCTCTGCAGTTAAACCCCCCTGCTCCAGGCAGGTGTTTTTAATCCTTAGGTGTTTGAGCTGTTAATCTGTGTTCTGCAACATACTTGAGTGTTTTTGCTTTTTACTTTGGTTTGTGCTACAGTTTGTCCACAAAGCTATAGCTCACTAGTGAGACCATCTCCTAAAAGTGTTATTTGTGAGCAGGCACAAAGACAGCATTATGTTACAGCCCTTCATGTCTGTTCAAGATTTTGTTCAAATGAGAATGTTTATCTGCCCCATTTCTTCCATTAAATAAAACTAAAATGATGAGTTGTAGAGAGGAATAAATACATGTTGCCCAAGTTAGTATCTTCCCAGAATGTGTTGATATGGAGTATCTGCCTTTTTGTTGCTAACATGGAATTGAGACGTATTTAATACTGTTACTAAGAGCTTCAGGGTACAAGTAAGAATATTTCATTTCTTTATTACATTATTCTTCAGTATATACTGTTTGCTTATCAGCTATTAACATTAGACACTTTGGAGAAAATGTTAAAATGACAATAATATAAATTCCTTTTCAACTAATAACTCTGCTGGAGTTTGGTAGCTGTTTTAATTAGCGTGGAAAATGATTTTGAAAGATGTATATACATGGGCACCCTGTAGGTCTTTGATTTATAGTTGAAAGAATTTAATGCGATCCGCTGCAGATACAAATTTTATTTACAACGAGGACATTTTTGAGTTGCCATAAAGGCAGTCAGCAAGCTGCTACACAGAGTGTTTATTAACAAATTCTAGATTCTTCTATAACATATTTAACTATTAACGTATTTCTAGTTTCACCTACGTCTGTTGGTGGAGTAGACAACATTAAATATTGCTGGTCATTTTGATACATGATTCATTATGACTGAAATAACTATGTGAAACTCAGGGAAATGATCTCTGTGTTAACAATGTCTTTAGTGCTCTCTTTGAAATAAATGATTGTAATATTCCCCCACTTTTTATAGTGAAAATGACAATAAATGACAACAGCTGGATGCAGTTCTTAATGAATGAAGTCCCAGAAATGATTTCTTTTAAAATATATTTTAATTCTTTGTGATTTGCCATCTTTTTTACATTATTTCCATCTCCTTTTTATTTTTAGGTTATGTGGGTCTGGTAAATCAAGCAATGACTTGCTACCTGAACAGCCTTTTACAAACACTTTTCATGACTCCTGAATTTAGAAATGCATTATATAAGTGAGTATATATGATTCAGACAGATTCTTAAAATTTTTATAGTGAGTATCTCACGTTTGTCCTGGGATCCTGTGGTAGGAAACCCTTTTTGAATGTCTCCTGTCAAAATTGTCTTTTGGATATTGAAGAGCATCTGAACTTCAATAGCAAACCCTGATTCTGTAGTGGGTAGAGCGATGTAGATGGACGAAGAGCAGAACACGGAAAGGGAATGCAGAAATTTATGGGGGGAGGGGGCAAGAATTCATACTTCAAATCAAACCTGATAGTCCAGTGTGACTTCTCTGCTTAGCGCCTTCTGATGTTACTGCCATCCTCAGGTGTTACTGGTGTGGCATACACAAGCTTCTAAAAGAAAATGCCGCATCTAGAAAACAGAACTAAATATGGAGTTGAAAGCACTGTTCGTGCCTGTATTTGTATAGTAAACAGTTTCAAAATTATTTCATTAGTGTGTTTTAGATTTATACACGTGAAGAAAGCATCTTATGTTGCAGAAATGAAGTACTGCTTTGTCTTTTTGAGTAATATTTTAACAGTTTTTTTAATTGTCAAATAATTTGTTGTGAATAGATGGGAATTTGAGGAATCTGAAGAGGATCCTGTGACAAGTATCCCCTACCAGCTCCAAAGGCTGTTTGTTTTACTGCAGACCAGCAAGAAAAGAGCAATTGAAACAACAGACGTTACACGGAGCTTCGGATGGGATAGTAGTGAGGGTAATCATTGCTATTAAGTTTGTGTGATTTACTTCAGCTGTTTCCTGTTGATGGCCTACACTGATGTAGATGGAGGAAAAATACCTAAATAATTCAAATTAATGATTAGAATCCACTTAGATTTGATGGAAACAATATAGCTTAAATTGATACTTGGTTGTGGTGTTTTTTTCTAAAGAAATAAAATCTGAGAGTTTTAGGCAGTTAAAGAGAAGATTAGTTTTGTAATTAAGGTATCATTACAGCTGTTAATTGGTTTAAACAAGTTGCTCTTCAGAAGAAAATTGCATCTATTGTGAATCACTGATGTCAAATGCATGCACTTCAGTTAAGATGAAAATTATGTGCAGAATTCCATAAAATCAACTAATATTGTGAAACTTATTTAGTGCGTTTTGTCTCCATAGTCAGCTGATTTTTCCACAGAGAACTTACACAATACATGTCTTTACATATAATTGAAGGGGGAGTGGGATGGAGAACAGTACCTTTTAGAGTTCTGGGGGGTCAGTGTGAAGTAGGGGTTAATCAGAATCGTTTCCATTCTATCTTAAAATACTGCATTTTAGCACTTCTGTGTACGTAGCTGTTCTTGTTCGTACACAGAGTACTTGTTTATGCACAAGTACTGTCAGCAAGTTGGTTGCTTGTTATCCTGACTTGAGAGCTAACTGCCTGTAGAATTGAGTGCTGCCCAACAGAGATTAGTGTAGTAAATGTGGAAGAGACTTAAAAACAAATCGATAGCTTTAGGAAGCATTCTCACATCGGGTAGATAACATTTTCATTATTTTCAATTTCTAACAGCGTGGCAGCAACATGATGTACAGGAGCTTTGTAGAGTTATGTTTGATGCTTTGGAGCAAAAATGGAAGCAGACAGAACAGGTAATTGTGTCAGAATTGTTCCAGTAATTCAGGGTGTGGTGGTTTCTGTGTTTGTTTTTACAGATGCTTGTAAAAAAAATGAAAACTGATTTTTAAATACAAGATGATTGGCAGACTTCAGAAGTTGCCAATTTTCTTGTATGCTATTCTTATTATTGGAGCTACACTGCATTTCTGAATGTTCCTTTTTTTCCTCCAGTTAAAAGTGAAATATTCTGGACTTGGGATATTCTTTATTTGAAGCACGGGAAGTGGTTATGTAACTACTCCAGTCATAACTTTCTCACTAGTGGCATTTTTTAGGTTACTTAGTGGGCCCTTGCAGCTCAAGCTGCAAAGCTTATGTAATGTGGTTTGAGAAGCTGTTGTAATGCATGTTCTCTGCAATGGTAGATCAGGGAATTGGGGGGAAAAACAAGAGTTGAGAGTTGGGTGTTCTGCTAGGAAATGACAACTCTGTAGCTATGCAGTTAGTTTAAAAAGATGTTTTCTTGTAAAACTGAAGAGAGGAAATATTCTTTTACTTATGCTTAAAGCATTGTTAAATGTCTGTTTCAGGCCGATCTTATAAATCAGCTGTATCAAGGCAAACTGAAAGACTATGTACGATGTCTAGAATGTGGCTATGAAGGCTGGAGAATCGACACGTACCTGGATATTCCTTTGGTCATCCGTCCATATGGCTCCAACCAGGCGTTTGCTAGCGTGGTGTGTACTATTATGCTGCCTAATAGTGCATCCATACACATAGAATACATAATGCGACAGTGGTATAATTTGTTTCATGGTAAGTATCATCCTAGATACTCCATCTTGGGGTGTTCGTCTTTGTGCAGTGAACCAGCTAGCAAGTTCTAGAAGATTTTTTTTGGCTTATTGGTTTATTTTTCTGTTTTGTTTTTTCTTTTACCCTTCAATGAGTCCTACTGGTGCATGTATAAGGGGAGGGGAAATGCAACTTTATTGCCTCCAGGCTGAAGTAATCAGTTATTTTCTTCTTGATAGAATTTTCAGCATTTATCCGAAGTATTTTTGGAGATTGCTAAGTTTTCTTTGGGCTGTTATCTTTATTGGCACATCTGCTAAATTTTCATAGCTTTGTTGAAAATCTTAGTAAAAGAACAGAGGATGGACTGAATTTTTAGCTTAATTTCAGTGTTGTTGCTATGCTTTCTGAAGTTCACTTCTGAAATCAGTGATGATGTTGGCAAGCATATATATTAGTACATTTGTGGAAGCTTTGGTTTTTTTCACTATTCCATGAAAATAAGTCATTACAAATGGAAATCCACTGTTGTGGCTTAAAATGTCTGTAATATGGATGAGGTTGTGAGAGAGAGGAAGAATAAATTGAAGTCTTTGGGTAAAGGTTGATTTAACAATCACATGTTGCCTAATTGGCTTACCAGTGTTACTTATTATATTTCAAGTATTTTTACCTTTTGTCTTTAGCATGCTGGCATTTTTTTAAGCACTACTATTCTGTAGTTCTTAACAGCATTCTGTTAAGAATTGTCAGAATCAGGTTAAAATGCTGTGTAAGCTCAAGGTGCTCTGTATTTCAAATACTAGTCTTAAGAAGCAGTAAGATATGAAAGACATTGATATCATGAAAAGAATTCAATTTAGTAAGATCTTTGAATTCTTTTTTATAGTGCTTTAAACTTTTCAGAAACATCCAGCTTTTTAAAGCTGTCTTTTGGGCTGCAGTTCCAGTGATGTTTTGTATAGACTGCAACATTTTTCACCTTTTTAAGATATTTCTGGAAATACTCCATAAGGCAGAATTCTTTATTTTAATTTCTATTATTTGATGATGGTGATGAGATTTTTCAGGCCTATTAAGCAAAACAATGACAGCATTACTCCCTAACTGCATTCTGCATTTAGAATACGTTGTATATGTGTCTCCAATTGAAATTGGTTTCCTCAGTAGGAAAAAGTCTCCAGCAGGATGCTATTTAAAAAAAGACACATTATTTGTGTACTTTAAAAAATGCAGGAAGTTTGAACAAAAAAGGACTTAAGTGTCAGGTTACCTTCAGTATTATTCAATATTTTCCCTATAAGTCAGACATTATAGAGTTTTCTATACTCCAAGAAAAAAAATAGTTTTAAAGACTTGTTACAGAGTTATGTGGTTGCAGTTTGTATTGATGGTTCAATTTTTGAGCTTTTTTTAAATTCCTGCTCTGATTATATGCAGTTGATTCTTCTCCCTGCACTTGTCATACTTATCGCAGATGTGATTTTAGTTTTGTAGTCTTCAGCAGTGGGGAGATATGGAGGATACTTGCTTTTGGAGAAGGGAAAAATCGCCTGTTTCTAAATGGAATTCTCTGAAGGTAGTATCCTCCATTGATCCATAGAGGATGATGATTTAGTAGGTGTAGGTAAAAGGATATAAGTGAGAGATCAAAAACTTCACACATGCGCTAATAGGGCTTATAGAAGGGAATGTAAAACTTCTTAAACCTTGCTAGTCAGCTCCTGAGGGAACTTGCAGCAGGCGACACAACCCAAGATAGGGGATCTAAGGAGGATACTACCTTCAAAGAACTCTAGTTAGAGGTAAGTGATTTTCCATTACTTTCTAATAAGAGAGAATGGATGTACAAGCTTAAAGTAAGGTTAATGTGTAGATATGCCACATGAAGTGCGTTATCCCACTGTTCGACATTGTGTACTACCAAAAAATGAAGCTGCTTGAAGTGTTGTGTTCATCTGTAAGTATGTTACTCCTTAAATGAGAACACTGAAGAACTTATTGGAAGGATGTTAGATTTTTTTAAATTACCTAAATGAAATAATTTTTAAAACATTTAAAACTTTAAGATCTGCATTTTGAGGGTTTTTTTTTTTATTCCCTATTCCCCAAGTTCATGTCACGTACACAGCACAGCTGTAACCTCACTTGGGCACTGAGGTCTTGTCAGTACCTATCTGAAGATTGGTCTTTGTTAGTAACTATCTGCATAGTTTAAGAGCATGGTTTAAAAAACCGGAGCTGGTCTCTTTGACATCAACAGAGATACAGACAGAATATATAGCTGCTTATTTTAGGTAGGTAAACCAGGGCAACAATTAACACATTGATTTTGTAGAAAATTATATGTCTGAATTTGACAGCACTTGTAGGCTGAACCTAAAAAAAAAAAAAATTTCTTTTTACTCTAAGCCATACAAATTTTACAGATGAAAAATAGCTGAGATGAGTGGATTCCATGAGGAACTAGCTGATGTGCTGAAATTGTTACTAGAAAGCAGTGGAAATTCATGGAATTGCAGAACGACTGAGGTCGAAAGGGTGGCAAAGACACCCAGTTCCAATCTGCCTGCTATGGGCAGGGCTCCTGTCCTAGACCAGGCTGCCCAAGGCCCTGTCCAACCTAGCCTTGAGCACCTCCAAGGATGGAGCATCCATAGCTTATCTGGGCAAAAACTAGCATTGATAACTGTATTCTGGAGATATGGCAAATACAGTTGTAAATGTTTTTAGGGATCATTATCTTTTGTAACTTTTCTACTGAAGCTTTAAGTCTGGGTGCTAGTAGATTTATTGTTTGGGTGTTTTTTTTGAGTAGAGATGAGTTAGACCTACTTTTCTGTGAACTTGTTTTGTGTGTAGTGTCATGGCCAAACTAAAACTAGGAAAGAAAATAACATGGATGATGTGATATTTACCTTTGTTTAATGTCTTAGAAATCTAAGCTATGTTGGTAACATCTTTTATTTTAGCAGAGTGGATGTGGAAAAACTATATGAGCACTAAAAATCTGAGGTGGAAACTAGTAGCTTTTTCTAATAAGCTTTGCTTAATTGTTAATCATAATGCATCTTCTCATAAAGATTCTGTTTCTGTTCACAGATATTAAATGCAAGCAGTAAGATACGTTAGTATCAAACTACTAACTACAGTATGATGCATTTCTGTGTACAAAACTGAATTCTAAATACCGATCTTCAGCCACACAAAAATTAGTTTGAACTGTTTGTTATGGCATTTTACTATGCTGAAAATTAAAACTCCAGTAGCTGGGGATAGTCCAGAAATTCCTTCCAACCTGTGTTCTCTTGATTCAGTGAAGTACAAGAAAGATGAAAAAGCCTTTTTCATACAAATCTTTACTTCATCTCTTGTGGTATTCCTTGAAGTGTATATATTGGGAATGTTAGAAACGTTTAGTAGTTCTGAGACTTCCTAAGGGTTACCTCTTCAAAGGTAACAGTGACAAAATGGGCAGGCAGGAGGTATTGTGGACTGCACAGTGTAGGATTTTTTTCACTTTTTTGTATAAACTATCACTAATATTTGGAGGTATATTAATGTTGTAATAGTCAATGTTGATTTTTTTTAAAGATTACATTGTAGAAAATTGGAAGAGATAAATGAATAATCTTGAGGAACAGCAGTGTTAATCATAAAACAATTGAAAAATAGATGGATAGTTGTATAGCTCAAAAATAATCAAGTTCTGAGGAGCTTTAATATTAAAGCACAGCTCACAATATATGTGGTAAACACTGAAACCACATAATGACACTTCATTCAGTTTTCAAAAATCTGAAGGAAGTATCAAAATTTGTTCTGCAAATGTTCTGATCTCAGTGATTCAAGTAATTTGGTTGTAACTTCGTGATAAAGCTATTTTATGCCTACATTGTAAAAGTTCTTCAAAAATCAGGTAACCTCTCTTTATTGTTAGGAAGAAGCACTGCATGCTTTCATTCAGCCTGAGATTCTTGATGGCCCCAATCAGTATTTCTGTGAGCGATGTAAGAAGAAATGTGATGCAAGGAAGGTAAGCACTGTCCAGGTCATCTGTGAAAATTACTTTGACTAAATACTAGTCTTAACAATGGTAGCATAATCTTCTCTTTGCTTTGTTTAGGGTCTGCGGTTCTTGCATTTTCCGTATCTGCTGACATTACAACTGAAGAGGTTTGACTTTGATTATACCACTATGCACAGAATTAAGCTGAATGATCGTATGACTTTTCCTGAGGAGTTGGACATGAGTATCTTCATTGATGTTGAGGATGAGGTAAAGACTTTTGTTTTCGAAAAGTAGTCTTCAATTTTCTTGAAGTTTCTCATTAAGGAAATTCAAGGGTTGACCTACTAAACCCTTTTTAGCTTTCATCTACGTAAAATTTTCTTTAGCTGTGGCGATGTATTAATCAGAAGTTTTCATGTCTGAAGATTTTATTTATTTTGTAATGGAAGCATGTTCTCTAATTCCTGTTTGGTTTTCCATGCTTCCGTAAAGGTATTTCTCATTTATCTTATTTGGCCCAAGACTGCCAGCCAGTTGAGTAGGGAAATTATACCACTCTCCCCCACACTGTTGCAGCCTCACCTCAATACTGTCTGCATTTTTGAGTTCCACAGTATAAAGAAAGATGCAAAGCTAGTAGAGAGCATCCAAAGGAAGTTAACAAAGATGGTGGAGGATCTAGAGGACAAAGTGTATGAGGAGCTGTTGAGGTCCCTTGGTTTGTTCAGAGAAGTCCAGAGAAGTGGAGGCTGAAGGGTAGGCCTTGTCATGGCCTAAAACTCCTTTCAGGGAGTGGAGGGGCAGCTCTGAGCTCTTCTCTGTGGTGACAGCAGCAAGACCCAAGGGAATGGCACGGAGATGCATCAAGGGAGGGTCAGGCTGTGTGTTTAGTAAAGATTCTTGATCAGAGTGATCAGGCACTGAAACAGGCTGACCAGGGTTGTGGGCATGGCACTTTGCCGCCAGAGTTCAAGGAGCATTTGGACAGTGCTCTGAGATGTTTGGGTTTTGGGTGGTCCTGTGTGGAGCCAAGGGTTAGAATCAATGATCCTTGTCCATCCCTTTCAACTCTGATATTCTGTGATGTCTCAATGAGCAATTTAAAAATGTCTCAAATCTTTACTCTGTACAAATCCAGAGCGAAATATATATATTTATATATAAGTGTGAGTCTGTTTTGCTTACAAGAGGTAATGTAAAGTTTTGAAACCAAATACTGGAAGATAGTCCAGAAAACATGAATTAATTCCTTCGGTGGGGGGGGAGGGAGGGGGAATTCACTTCTGTTTTCCTCTGGTTTTGGCCAAAATTTGTTTTGTGCCATTACATTCACCAAGAAGCCTTTAACGTGTCTGACAGTGAAAACATTGTTACTTTATAGTCACTAAAAAGATGTTATCATTTACCCAGGAGTGGACTCATGTTTGTGTAGCGGTATAAGAAAAAGGCTACATTGGTATGCAAATGAAAATATTTTTGTCTCGGTTTAAAAGCAAACAAAAAACCCACCAGCAACAAAAAGCCCTGCAGCTTACAAATGATACCATGTAAACAATTCCGCACCTCTTGGAGTGTTAATGGGGAGCCGGATGAGAATGATTGATCTGGGAGAAGAGAACTGGAGACTGTTATCAACTGTTAGAAAATCAGAAGATTTTCCAGAGTAAAGACAATCAGGAAATAGCATTTCCTGTATTTAAGCAACTTGTACTTAATGAACTGCTTTTGTAGTGTGGGTGACATCTTGCTTTTAAGTTATTAGGAGAGTAGTTAGTCTTCTACTGAACTCTGTCCCTTGAGTTGGGATGGAAAACATCTGACTGTGAATGAAAATACTTCTGGTTGAATCACTTCTAATTAAGATGGACATGCTATAATAGCATTTTTTCATCTGCTGTTAGACTTAAAAGTATTTGAGTAAACTTTATAAATGGAATACTCACCAGTGTAAGCTTGCCAAGTAATTACCATTCAGTTTCATGCAAGATGTGAAAGTACTGATCTAAGAGGCAGACTAAATACACTCTGACAGAAATAAGTCAGTTCTTTGTATTGATTTGCCAGGTGTCTGTAGTATTTTTTCATTACTTTACAGATTTTGATTTGTAATTCTCAAACGTTGTGATTTCTTGTTCCGTGTGACTTCAAATGTTGTATAATATTAATGTTTATTTTTAAGAAGTCTCCTCAGACTGAGAGTTGTACTGATAGTGGAGCAGAAAACGAAGGCAGTTGTCACAGTGACCAGATGAGCAATGATTTTTCTAATGATGATGGAGTGGATGAAGGAATCTGCCTTGAAAGCAACAGCGCAGCAGAAAGAATTGCTAAAGTTGGCAATGAAAAGGTATTTTTAGAAATGTACTGAATCTGATTGGTATGGATTTAACTTGTTTTGCAGGAGCCTGTATGATGCTCAGTTTTGGATTTGTGATATGTTGATAGCACACCAGTGTTTTAGCTGATACTGAGCAGTTCTTATACAGTGCCAAGTTGACCTGACCAGAGGGATGTTCCATGCCATCTAATATCTGAATTTAATAACCTTCAGCAGTTAAAGCTGGGAGTTTGTTCTTGACAAAATAATGTTACTTGGAAGCTGACTGGGTGTTGATCTGCT
>PPHD01002615.1:0-32425 GCA_002909625.1 Bambusicola thoracicus
TGCTGTTTTGTTAATATGTAAGTAGCTTTCTGGTAATGACAGTAAATTACTCTTACTGGCTTGCAGCGGTTCTGTTTCTTGCATTGTTTGGTTCTTCCAACCTCCTAGAAATGGAGAGAGTAAACAAGTGGTTTGTGTGTCTTCCCATGGTGTTCCAACAGGCTGGTACAAGGCACCTTGTGCAGCAAAACTTCTTAAAAGTGAAAAACAGAAGAGTGAGTAGTTAGTGAAAGTTGATAAAAATAGGGTGAAATACAGTGAGTCCTTCTAAGATTGTATTAGGCCTCTACTGCAAACCAAGAAAACCTTCCTATTAGCTTTTATTGGTGCTTCCAGTAAGTACTGATTACTCATTAAGTAATTCATGGAAAATTCTATTTTGGCAAGCTAGAATGCTGTCTGAATGTAAAATTACTACAACTAAGTGGAACATGCAAAACTATACGACTTGGCCCGTGAGCTCCAGAGACAAAGCTGAGCCAACTGTGAGAACGTCTGAGAACTCCTCACTGTAGCTGAGAGCTCCTAAGCACATCAGATCTCATTAAAGACAAACAAACAAACAAGCAAATTCATTTCAGAAGTGACAGAAAATGAAACAGAACTGCTTGTCACACAGATTGCTCCCACTTACACCTAACGGACAAAATCTTTCAGGGGTTAATTTCCTGGTGGAACACATCTACTGCTTCTTACTATAAAAACCTTTGGTGCTTTCTTTCCTTCGCTCATCCCACTCAGTGACTCGATGCTGACTCTACGCTGACTCTAAGCATTTTACAGAAGTATTCTTTCTCTGGAAAGTTCTGGTGGCTGAAGTGAAATCAGTGCTTGCAGTCAGTGCTACAAAACAGATATGATGTCTGTAGAGGCTAAAGTAGCTGGTGGTGGCTGGTACCATCCTTTTCCTTATGTGAGGCTTTCGTAGTTGCATTGGACATATATTTTACTTCACTTTCTAAGAAAGTGTAAGAGGTCATGCTTCCATGCTTGGGAATTTATTCCCAATTCCATATGACACAGCTCAGTGTGTCATACAGTTAGGAACAGCCTCACCATTTTTTCTTTTTTAAATTGTGGATTATTTCTACCCTGGATCGGTTCAGTTAATTACGGCACAAGAGTAGCACTAAGCACCAGGGATGCAATCACTCAGAGCTACTTCGCCATGCAGAGCATCCAGAGATGTAAGCACCAGGGACTTACATTTTGAGCAGGAAATCATTAATTCAACTCCGGAGATAAACATTACAGGTGAGGGTCTCAGGAGGAACCTTCCTATCAACACTGCTGGGAGAAGGAAGAAGGAAGGGAATAGTTTTTAAAGTGGGGTATGGTATCTTCATGACATGATGCGGTCCCATAACCACAGACAGCTCCTCTGACCCACAGTGGGCACCTGCAGCCCAATACCTGATTTTAGAGAGCTCCCACTTTCCTCATATTGATTTTCCACCTTAAGGTTTTGTTTATCTACAGTGTATCTGCATGTGAAGTGATTAGCCAGGCTCCCTTTACTGTCAATGAAGAGAGACAGGTATTCGTAGTTTGGATGAAGTACATCTTACAAATAACTTTTTCTCCTCTCATTATAAAGCAAACCAAGGCAAGCAGCTTAAACCTAGAGAGCTGCGCTGCAGACACGCTGGGTTTTCATTCACACTTCTGCAGATGGGCATAAAAAGTAACTAAGGTAGGCAGGAACACTTACATTACCCATGGCAATGCAGATTGATCATGTGCAGTGCAAGGAAATCGACAAATGGGCATTGCAGGCTGTTCCACAGTCATTCTGTTCCTACTTGAAACTGCACGAATGGGTGAAGAGCAGAACCCAATTGTATTGCTGTTTCATTTTATTGTTTCTTTTCTTTATCAAGTCCCAAATTCCCTGCCACTGAATGTTCCATGATACAAATCCATAGGCAAATACATCTCGTATTTCTAATAAGGATTGTATTGATTTAATATCAACTGCACACAAACTGTGATTGGTAGTTATCAGCACATCAATTGTTTATGCAAAATAAAGCGTTTGAAAAGCCAAAGTATATTAACCTGAGAGGTTTGTTTAAATTATGCACACCCTACCTGTTCATCATCTTGAATAACAATTGCATGCCTTAATTAAATAAACAGGCTTTATCTTTTATTACATCACAAGAAAATGATACACATCTGCCTGTAAAACTATTCTGTGGGACCCGCATGACAGGCTCAGACCTGAACACCCCCGTCCTAACTAAGTTGCAGGAAAACAGTAATTTTCAGGAAAGCCATTTATAAGTGGGTCGTGTGTTGTTTAACCCGTTCCCTGGTGGCTGTATTCCTGTGGATGAGCAAACAGCCTGCAGACTGAGGATGCTGCCCTGACTTGCTGCATTGGCCACACAGCAGGGAGCAGAGGAAGGGGGGGATAAGTCACGCATTTGCATGCTGTTGCAAACTCCAGAGTATTCAAAAGTAGTCAGCAAGCAAATTCACAGTGAAATAATTCAGACATTTCATCCAGTTTAGACAACACTGTGGCAAGACTGGTGAAGTAAAGCCCCCAGGTGCTTCCCTCTTTCTTCTTTAGGACTGTTACAGATCATCTGTGGCCAGTGTAACTTGTCAGATCCCACTTGCCAGCCAACTATCAACATTACAGACATCACAACCACAATAGCTGCAGACCATCATTTCATTAGGGCATTCAGCATAAGTCCAGAGCCTCTGTCTATACCACCAAGGCTTCAACAGGCACCAAGGTTTGCTAAAATGCACACCTTCTTTCCCAGACCCTGTGGGACATTACCAGGAACACCACTGACAGCCAGCACAGTGACTATCATAAGGCTATGTCTTCCTACCAGCTACATACGCCTCCATAGCCTTCTGGCACTGCACGTGTTCCCCTGTCAGAGGCATGCAACGTGAGTGCCAAATGGCTGAAAATAAAAGCTGAAGCTGTCCCACCCTCCCACAAAACCTTTCTGCCCACCTCTCACTACTGATGCTGCCAAATCTCTCCCCAAGCCTCCCTCTGATTCACAGATGGTTTAATCAGTTCTGAACTGTTAGATCTTGTGACTGAATGAGCGCTTGAAATGCAAGGCACTGTTACAAAGGGTACCAAGCATTCCCAGTGGTCCAGCAAGACTCCAAGGGCCTGGTACTTTCAACCAGCATCAAGTTTTATGCACTCAGGAGAGGGCATGAGCCAAAAATAGTGAATACAACAGCTGCTTTTCCCCTACCATGATAAGCAGGTGTCACTTGACCAAAAGAGCCGAGCTGGAAACCATATGAAAAAAACTCTTCTTCAAAGGCCAGATTTGGCATACAAAATGTCCCAGGTGCATGGGTAACGGCCTGCTATTGGCTGTGGTCAATCCATCTCCACTCTGTTTCTGAGCTCAGAGAGAAAACTATGAAAGATCAAGTATAGCCTTTTATAACTGAAGCTTTCTGTCTGTAGTTAGAGCCAGAACATGGATGTGAAACCATTTTAGTAGTAAAATGTCCACTACTCATTAGATAGACAGTACTTTCTCACACTCCTAGAACTGCATTTGATGCCTCAGATACTAAGCCCTCTTCCCTGAGAGAGAAAGGCCTGGCCCATGGTGATGGTCTGAAATGCTCTGATCTTCCTCAGGAGCAGTGCTTTCAAGAGTAAGGATAGAAATTTGCAGCTTTATCACAAATGACGCCACCAATATTTGTATGAGATCAGTTCACAAATGAATGACTCACGAAAACTACATGCAGCAAGGCAGAGATGGCAGGGGAATGCATTTAGAGAGGCTGCAGCCACAACTCAGTGGTTCAAGCTGGAGGTGCACGTACACTTGGTCAGTGCAGACTTGCTACTTGGAAGGTCTCTTGTGTTACCTTGCTGAAACCAAGGTCTTACATAACATCATCTAACAGTCATCCTGACTGGCTAGGGAACTCGTCCCTGGTAGATGATAATTGATTTTAGTAAGTCATGCCTTGATCATTTGTTGTCTGATTACAGTGTGCAGCATGTCTTGGCAGGAAACTGCAATTATTATAGCATACTGCTGGTTATCTTCTCAGAAACACAGGCGTGCCAAACCTTCCCACCGCAAGCTGCTCTTCTGTACACAGCTCTCCCCTCTGGAAGAACACACACTGAAAGCACAACATAGACTTGTTTTTCTCAGCACTTTACAAGAAACTGCAGTGCAGTTGCCCCCCAAGAAACCTGTGTAGGTGGGGAACTGTACGTATTAGTGAACATCCACACTCAGCTGAAAGACTGCAAATGATGACAAATTGAAATTACTTTTGAAATTGATTCATACAGTTAATTATGCTCACAGTTAAAACTTTGCTCTTTAGAATGATATTTATAACAAGTGTTTTAGTCATCCCATTAAACTGTGATTCAGAATACACAAGCTTGGGAGCCCAGGTTCCCTGCCTGTCCAGAGGGAAAGACACAAATACAAGCACATGGCTCAGAGAACCTGAGTAGATGCATAGAATCAGACAGACAGTATGAATGTCTGTCTTGGCCTTTATTAGGTTAAAATAGTTTAAACTAGAACATGGCTTTAGGTTTATTTGCCTTCACATCGTTACTTTTGATATAGCAGAGAAACATTAAGGCAGAGCAAATCTGCTTGTGAATGTATTGAGAATCATAATGCTGCAACATGCAATCAGTAGCACGGCTGGAAATTCAGCCCACGCTTCTGCACTTTACTAGCTTGAGATAGGCTTAAGTACACACTTACGTCCTGCTCAGCAGGGCCTGTAGGAACAGATCTCAGCTGTTATAACAATGGTTTTGACTCTGGCACACATCCATGTGAGGAATTCCAGCTTCTCAGATTTCCTCAGAAAATTCCTCATTTCCTGGAACATTTGGAAGGGTCACAAAATATTTTTCATTTCTCTGCCAACCTGTCTTATGGGGCAAAGAGTTCAGGTGGCTTTGTTTGGTTCACTTTTTCCAGCGTTTCTCTCGATCAGGCATATGGGATTAAAAACCAACCAACCAGCCCAATCAACCAAAAAAACCCTCTATCATTTATTTTCTGCCTACTGCCCAATGACAAAAGTTAGCGCTACAAAAGATCTGCTTCACATTCACCCTTTACTGACTTCAGCAGCTACTCTTCCAGCCATAAGACTTGTGGCTGTTTTCTATCATATCCAATGCTGTACAACTTTGGGACAACCCTATAGGCTGCTCTCCAGAGGCACAATGCTGCTGCCTTCTCCTAGCAGCACAGCACTGGCTCATGCTCTTATGAACAGGCAGACCAGAAGGCATCCGAAAGCTGCTGAGATTCCTACTTTATTCCTGCTGCAAAGGCTTTGTCCTCCCTTCCCCCACCCTTGTAATTCTCCTGTTTTATTCCAACACAAGCTTCAGCATAATAAGCTACAGGCTGGACAGAATGATATCAGAGGCTTGGTTTTACTTTGTACCAAAGATAGCACAACTGTTTCAGTTTTACATCCCACTGACAAAATTAGGAGCAGAACCGTGTGGAGCTGCCTTGCCTTTCTGAGTGTCTGAGCATGCACTCAGCTCCCAGGTGCTGTGAAACACAATCATCGCCTTTTGCTGATGATGTTCTGCTTTCTGAAAGATTTAATTCTACCTCTTGGTTTTCCAAAAAGAAGTTCATATTGTTCTGCACTAACCTACTCCACTGATTATAGGGTCAGTAAGGAAACACCAGACCAGGGGTCAGTACAGTGTACCTGCTGCAGTTTTCACACTCATCCACGCAAAAGCCTTTGGTAGACACAGGAAAGTTTTCTAACCCCTTCACATACACTTTACAGACCGTGGGTTTTATTTTCCCCTCACTTGAAGCTTTATAAGTGAATTGCCAACAAAAATCTGACTTCCCTTATGCATCTTTTCAGCAGCCGAGACAGAAAATATTTTGAATCTGAGTCTTGCTGAGGAAAAGTGTTGAAACTTAAGGCCTCATTGACAGGCATTTAGAAAAGCATGCCATAGTACAATGTCACCTTTCCTTTGCTTGCAAGGCTGAAGTTTCTGCAAAAAAATGGGTAATAGACACGTTGATAATGCACAGATGCACTCACAGAACTTATGTACGTGGAAGTGTGTTAAATTTTATCCACTCTTACTTGGCTCTTCTTGGCATGTTTGTTTATGTGAGCTCACTCTGTGCAACTCTATATATGTTTGCAATGCCATTACAGATCCTTCTCAGCAGTGTCTCTAAATCATTCAGCAGACTACCCATTACTGCCCCTATGAAGTGTCTACAGAATATATAAAGACATTGCCTTTTTTACATGCATTAAGTTGGATTATGTCACCGGGTCCAATTAATCTTCCATCATAGGCAACTTTTTAAAAAGACTCTCCATTTCAGAGCTTTATACAAAATAGTAAGAAGAGAGGTACTAAGTTAAAAACAGCTGAGCTCCCACGGCACAGGCAGTCCATCAGCTGAATCACAATAATTGACCATGAGTGTGTTCTTAGCATGCCCCAATTGCAGGGTAAAATGTGTTAGTTTAAACCACCATGAAGGTGCCCGCCCTCTCCAATAGTCAATAGGCTGCAATGTGGCTATTGCAGTACTTACCACATCTTAGGGCAGGCTTAAATGCCCCACTGGTGTAACTTAGAATCTTCTGCCGGTACCTGCCAGGCCATAAAGAGATACCATTCATTTTGATGAGATTAAGGTAAAGAGAAAGATCAAGAACTGTCCATCAATGTTGCTTCAAGCAATAAGGTATAATCTATCTCCGCCACCACACTGGGCTGGTCCAAATGGTGAAATCTCACCCTGTCATGGACTGTGAGTTTTAAGAGCACGCAGTTCACCTCAGGTCTCAGCAGATTCCCAGAATTTTAATGCTGCCTGAAACAGAAAATTAACACTTCAGAAGACCTCAATGGAACACTATTTTTCACTTTCTGTTTCTACTGTTTAAAATTATTTCATTTTGGCTACAGATACTGTTTATCAAACAGACAGGTTATGATTTTATATTACAGTAACGCTGCTACTATTGTTTTTCCTAGCATTCATTAATACAAACCTAAACAATACTTACTTATTCATTTAGTGGACCAATTTATTAGACGTTAATGAGAAAAGCTACCCAATTTTGATGAAACGAGCAGTCAGGTGATGTTTTTCAACCTGATCAAAAGCTACAGCAAAATCAAAAGGATCCTATGAAAAAAATTTGATTTGAAAAAAGGATGTACTGCAGCAGGGGAAATGTCTCCTTCCTTAGCCAAACAGTGAAGCTATATATAGTGAGTAGTAACAGTGTTTACAGCAGTTAATAGTACTAACACATATACAACAATACAGGTCTTATCCCTGTAGGAATTCACAGTGGTGTACTTTTACTGGTCTTGGCTTTAGTTCCTTCTCTTTAGGTCTTAGTCTTTCTCACACTCCACTTCCTCAAAGTTGTCTTGCAACCCAAAGGAGACTTAAACAATAAAAATAAAACTTCCATTACTCTTTAAAAAACAACTCTTTTCCAAGGAGTCTCAAGGTGGAAAGCAGTCTGAATAATCAGAATTCAATCTTTACTCAGAGAGCTGGTTACCTTCTGCAAGTCCTGAATATTCTGCTCCAAGTTATCTCCATCGCAGAGGAAAAGAGCAGTAGTAGAATTTACTCATAGTTCTGAACTAACAGAAATGAAAGAGAAATCTCACTTCTGACAATGATGAAAACATCAGACCATGCTGACTGAAAAAAAACAAACAAGTACAACAGATGTTTGAACACTCTGTGCGTACGTGGATGTTGTTCAGATTGAGTTTTGATGTGGATTCCCACAGTATCCTTGTATCCGAACTGAGAAGTTACAGGCTGGTGAGTTAGAATACAAATGACGGATGTGAAGCTGGACCATTGGGTTCAAAAGACAGCATTCAACAGCCAGTCTAACTGGCATCTGGTTATGAATAGCAATATGAATACTGGCATTATTAAGCATCTTCATCAGCAGCCTGGATGGTGGGATGAAGCACATCTTCAGGAAGCACACAGAACAAACCAATATTGTTAACACATTGAAGGAAACATTTTTTTCTCAAAAACTGAAGGGAATTCAACAGAAAGCCACTGAGGTGGTTGGGAGTTGGAGTACTTGCTCAACAAGGAGAGGCTGAGGGAGCTAGGCTCGTTCAGCCCTGAGGTAATATGGCTTCATGGAGATCTAACAGCAACTTGGCAGGGTCTCTGGGGGATTATATAGAAAATGAGGTCGGCTTCTTCTCAGAGGTGTACAGTGAAGGGACAAGAGCAACAGGCACAAGCATTGGCAAGGGAAATTTTGGTTGAATGAAAGAAAACCTTCACTGTAATGATGGTTAAGCAATGGATAAGGTTGTACAGGAAAAATAAAAAGCTATCTCCACAGAGATATTCAAAATTAATTAGAGAAAGCTGTAAATAACCTGATGTAACTTTGAAGCTAGCCCTGTTCTGAGCAGGAGATCAGACCAGGAAACTTTCAGAAGTCCCTTTCAACATCTCTGTGACGCTTCATTTATAAAGTAAAACTAATTTCTACTCTGACATGCTCCACGTGAATGTATAAAGAAAGGAAAATTAAAGCCTTAAGACGTAATCTTTTAATTCATACAATCAAGTAAACTGAAATCATTTATGATTTAACACAGAAGTTCTACGCAAGCCTTTAATCATGCAAATGTCAACTATGTTTTCCTTCTATGAAGGTTCATAAGCTATGCTTATCAACATGGTATCTGATCAGCTCCTCATAGTGCTGCTCTGAGCAGCATAACATCTGGCATGTAGTTTGTTTCATGGTTACTGGCATTCTCTTCTATCTGCTTAGATCTTGAATCCTTTTGTTAGGGACGTTCACATAAACAGGATGTTTCTCTTTCTGCCTGTACTGATATCAGTTGATGTGAGCTCTCCTGCAAAAGCCATTTTTAGCAAGGTAACATTAAAGGCTGTGATTACCAGTAAACAGAATCAAACCTGCATTCAAAATGACAAAATAAAATGGAATCTTGTCCAGCTCCTGCTAAAGAAACCGCTCGCTGTCTCCACTTTGTCTGATAGCAGCAAATGTAATTTGCACAGCTGTTCTTCAGGGACTTATACAAAGGCTTCAGGCTCTGGGAGGACCTAACCTTTGTTTCTTTCCAGGTTGATTCTATCTCATTTTTATAAGGTCATAAATCAAGGCTAGAGAGAGAGAAAATATATTTGGGCTTTTGAATGCAAAATGAGTAAGAAAAAAAAGCTGTCATTTATAGCAAATTCCTTCTCTCCCCCTCTCCTTTTTCCTCCCAAGTGCAAGCTCCCTGCTGTACAAATCAAAAGTATGCACTGAGATGGTTCCTAAATCTTTTATGAAATGGGCCCTTCACTTGCACTTCAATGGAGCTCGCTGTGCATTAAAATTTCTTTTAATGGCAGAAGAAAATAATTCTACAGTTACAGTTCTGTGCTTCCTGCCACACCTGATATTTGGGCTGAATGTGGGACAGATGAATTATGGAAATTATGGAAGGGTAAGAGAAATGGTTTTAGTGCCCTTTCTGCTATATCCTTACGGACTACACGACCTGGAGGTCTCTAGTCACGGTGGGAGGTAAGCCATCAAGGGTGGCCAAGGTCAGCATCGTCAGGCTGCTCGGGGGCCCAACTGTGTGCCAAAACTTCCCCAGAGAGCAAACAAGTGCCCCTGGGAAGGCATGACCATCCTTCTTGGATGAGCATCTCCTAGAATGCTCTCAGCCCACTGGAGTGCTCTCATTGCTCGAGGACATGCAGGCAATTTGACATGAGGTACCTTATGGACAAATACCAATTTTCCCAGCCATGGACAAGCGGATTCTCTGACATCAGGTACGTCCCTTCCTGTTACTCAACCCTCTTGCCATTTGTCACCTGCACAAAAACTCCACACTAACCATAAGGCAGACATACAAGTACTACTCTGTTTCCCCCAGTCCTCCCTCTTACACAATATCCTCTATCCCCTAGGAGGCACCCCTTCAGTCCCTTGCCTTTGTACAGACAACTGATGGCCAAAAGAATTGATTCATTCTCTTCTTAAGTTGTTGACATTCATACAGAGCAGGCAAGACTCAGATCATTGCAGCTCACAAGGGTACGTGCTCAAAAATGTACTTAGCATCAGTCTTCAAAGTAACCCCCTCAAGCCCAAAAACAACGAAAAAGAAGGCTTCAAAGGAGCTGTCTACCCCCTCCACAACATGATGTCCCATGCTCACTGCAAACAATGGTAACAGAAAAATCTGCCCTAACAAGGTTCAAGGAAGACCTCGAGGTAAACTCAGCTGGATTCCCTAGGAAGAGCAGATTCTTTTACCACGGAAGAGAGATTCTTTTTTTAACAGTAGGCATGTTTAATAATACACAAAGCTGTAGTACCATCATCCAAATATTTGTTTTTAATCCATGTGCAGGCAAGTCTGACTCCATTCAACAGTCAGCTCTTGCTTTACTGTATACTTCCAGTGTGGAATCCCTCCTTAAAGGGTTTTCAGTTTTATAAATACATATACTACCTCAAATACACCCTTCTACTTACTGATCAGGTACAAACTCCAATTACAAACGTGTGGGTAGAATAGAGAAAAACCTTCATTTCCTTATACTCTAACCCAGCATAGTTCAGTGTCTCAGTTATTGCTTTGTTTTTACTTGGCATCAGATATGAGGTATAAATTGAGCTTATAATAATTCTTCATCATTGCTTTTTGCATCTATCTGCCAGCGACTTTATTAAAACCTGAAAAATTAATACCGTCTTTCTTTTCATGTATGTTGTTTTCCCCTAGTAGAGCATTCAGTCTGAACCAGGAGTCATTGTATTTAATCAGTTTTCTAACTACAAGTTTAAGGAAAGAGAACTAGATGTACAAGCAATGATAAAAGTATTTTCAATATCATGTTACAGTTTGCTACATTTCTTCCTGTGCTGCGTTGGTACATTCTGTATCCCATTTTATCTCAGCCTGTTTCTCTGAGCTCAGAAGCAATTGGTGCAGTGTATCAGCACTAGATGTTCTTGTAAAGACTTGCACATAAGTACGCAGCTAAGAACAAAGTTCATTCATGCTTTCTAGGTGCTCCTGAAGTGAAGTATTAGTTTTGCTACTGATAGTATCAGGAGTTTTGCAATGCCATAAGATGTTTTCTTTCTCAGTCTATATTGTTTGGAATACTATAACAAGAAAAGCCTTTGGGAATGGCACTGAGTATCTTGAATTACATCTGTTTTAATCTTGTTACCTTCTCACTGCCAAATCACTGAACTCTCGCTTCCTCCTCTGAAAAATAACAAAGAACGTCCACACCATTTTTGGAGGCTTCATGCCACAACCATTCTCATTTTCTCATGCTGATTTACCCCAAACTCTGTCTCCTGCACAGCCGAGTAGTGACTGCTGTACATACAGACTGATAGATGAATAGCTCTCCCACCTATCTTTTGATTTCCTTATCTACCAGATTAAGGGCTCACTATCTGGAACGTCTTTTCCTATAACCTTGTTCAGTAAAACACTTTTCTGTTCTAACTTCAAAAAGACAACAAAATGCATCTTCTAATCTACAGTGACTGGCAGATGGCCGTTACCAAGTACCTACCACTCCGTGAGTGATGTTTTTTGATGCTTCATTGATGCCATTCTCTTTTTAATGTTAGAGGACTCGAGCCTGCTAAGTGGGGTTTCTTAGTCAGAAATCACATTCTGTTGTCTCTGCAATCATTGTCTATTCTCATCTTCACATAATTGCTGCTTTATTAAGTGAAGTATTCAGAAAATTCCTCCCAAAACCTTTACACCGACTGCTTTTCAAAAGTTAAGCGCCAACAGAACAAGTTCTCTCCCATCACTGGAGGAATATCAAGTAGAAGGGCTGTCTTTCTATTTTACATATTTTTAATCTTCTCCCCGCAAAACTGCATCTGATAGTTAGACACCATAGTGATGTGGGTGATATAAGAGCTAAAGAGTTAGAACAGCACAATACGAGGTAGTACATTGCTCATCTTAGCGAGGGTAGGCAAGAGATAGTGGGAAGGCCACATGAAAGAGGAAGAGGAGAAAAAGGAAAGAATTTGGAGGGTTTATTCTTTATCTGGCCTTGCAAATTCCTGCTGCTGGGGCCATACTCTTCAGATGAGAACCCAATGCTTCACATGGAACAGAATCATGCTAGGAGACAAAGAAAAGCTGAGATGATACTGATGCTGCGTCAAGTAAACCACAGGAAAAGATTTACACACTCAAAACTATTGTTTTACTTCACATAGGGAAATGAACAGCACAGCACTGGCATCCACAGACTTATGTTTGTATGGTAAATAAGTACATAGATGTTAAACAATATACAGAGAAGTTAGGCTGGTAAGATTGTCACGCTGGAAAAAATAATCAGATATAAATGAAAGGTACTCACCAATGATTGTAGGCTCACAAAAATCCCACAAGGAGTAATCTCCAGAGAGAGACCCTTCCTCAGTGGCAGTCAGCCCTTAAATGGGGTGTAGGAGAGGTGCAGCCTGGCTCCACCCCTTCCGGTCACACAGCTGAATTGCCTTTACCTGTGCTTCTACCGCTGCTCATCTCAGGTGGTCAATCAGAGGCTCAGGCTGTGATTCAACAGTTCCCATACTCGCTGATGTTCTGCTTGCTCAATTTTAATTACAGACAGACAAGTCAGGAGCATGCACAAAAAATAAAATCTTCATTGCAGAGGTTGGAGTGCAGCTGTTTCAGCAGCAATCACTAACAACAGACACCGTTATTGGAAAGACAATACCTTCCCAAAGATGCAGGAGTCAAGAACCCAGTAGAATATCTTGCAATGAGAACATGGGTACAGAGGAACTTGGATGTTACTCCACACAACTTGGGACAAACACCACTCCAGAAAGAAGGTGTTTGAGAAAAAGGTTAGGTAGCTGAAATCGCACAGTCCACAGAACCAAGCCACGTTGTTCGCTGACGAGGACTGACATGTGTTGCCATGTACTGACTCAGACAACAGCCCTATCACTGTGTATGCACGGATTTACTATTTCACTCTGTGCACATTGTTCAGTATGTACCACAGCTCTTGGCTAATGAAATCCTGGCAAACACAGATGTAATTCTTCTGAAATGTAGAACTTTATCCATTGAGAATATTTCCCCTGACATCTCTATTGCACCTTGCAGGCTCTGCTGGAGAGGGCGGGCAGAGGAAAAGCCACAGCTTAAAGGAACAGTATTAAGATGATAAAAATATATTTTACAGGTGTATTGCAATGGACACAACGAAGAACATGGTGAGATTTCTTTGACAGAAGAACTGCACTACCATCAAAGGAAAATCTCCTTCCAGCACACTGTGAATGTTGAAAATAAATAACCCGTCTCACTTCAAGCATTTGACATGCTGTCAATCTTGAAGAGCTATTGTTATCCCCAGTGCTGTATTTTTTATATATTTTTTCAAAATTCCATTGCCATCGCACTGTCAGTGTTCACAGTTCATAGAATCACAGAAGTATGGAGGTTGGAATGGACTTCAGGAGGCACCCAGACAACCTCCTGCTGAGGTTTCTCTTAGTTTTGCCCCATCAGATCCTGAAAACTTTCAAAGGCACAGATTCCACTGCTTCTCTGGGCAATATCTTCAGCTATAAGTGTTTTCAGTTTTCCTCCTAAAAATAATAATAATCATAATCATAATTACAGAAAATCTTTCAGATTCTAGGCAGCACAAAACATTTTTCCCCTGATTTACTGACATGGTTTCAGTAGATCTGACAAGTGACAACCAGTCAGGAGGAAATTCCAGCAGCAGTTATATAAATGTCTGAAAACAGGAGTGTTTAGAGAGGGAATGTTGATGCCGAGACATGGTTGTGTTGCTACAGGCATTGCTAGGCATCAACTAGACAGCACAACAGTAGTAACTCTCCTCTGAACAACTCTAGGTCAGCTCTAGTTAGATGACACATACATTTAAATATCTTCATGTCAAAAAAAAAAGAGAGAATTAATTACACCTAACAACACCATTTTTAATTTTAAACCAATTCATACATTGTAGTTTTCCCTATTCAAAATATAAACTCCAAAAGCTTAATATCAAATATATTTTCATATCAGGGAGAGCAATCCCTTCCTCCTTCTGTTGTGAAGGAACAGATCGTTCAGGACGGGAGGCGAGGCTGTGCTAAAGGCAGCTAAAATTACAGCCAGTTCCCAAAATAGATGTCAAAAACTCAGCAGGCTCCTCTTCCCTCCATGGCTACCCACACTGTGGGAACTGTTCCATCAGCTCATTACACAGCACTTCTCCCACCTCCCCAAGCCCAAAGAGAAGACCTCGCCTTCTGCCCCCACATTCCCTGGTTTAACATCAGAATTTAGCCTTGGAGAGCATCTGCAAAATCAGGTAGTTAATTTGCATAGAAGTAAGAAATAACATTGGCTGCTTTTTTATTTCCAGGCCATTGCATGCTGAGGAGAAACTCAGGTCTATGTAGGGAAGCAGATTTTGAACCACTGGTGTGTGAGCAAGAAGGTAATGGAATTCAGATTTCCACCTTCAGCAGATGGCAGCTGAAAAGCTCCTGCATTCATCCAGGCTGGCAATAAACAGAGGCTCTTCTCATCCTTCAGTGGGCACAATTTGTGTTGACACAATCCTCCACAAACCTACTCCCTCTCTCCACTTGCAGTAGCTTGGCAGGTTTGAAATCATGCCCCAGGTACATAGAGTCATCGAGGCCAGAAAAGACCTTCACAATGATCAAGCCCAGCTATCCACCTAACCTACCAAATCCCATCACTAAACCACATCCTTTATTTCCACATCCACATCTTAAATACCTCCGGGGATGAGGATTCCATCACGTCCCTGGACAGCCCAGTCCAGTGCTTGACCACCCTCTTAGTGAAGATATTCTTCCTAATGTCCAATCTAAACCTCATCTGGCACAACCTGAAACCATTTCCTCACACTTTATTATTTGTCATCTGATAAAAGACACTAACACTCTCCTTTTCCTAGGTAACTGAGACTCTAAGGCTTCTATAAATATTTCTCAGTAATACTAAACATCTTCAGGGTGAAACACCACACAGACTACTACAGTTGGGCTTTCAACCGTGGTCTCAAGTTATAGCTTTATGCCTGCTCTGAAGCAGTCACCTGGCTGGCAAAAACAGGCATACATGCAGTCAGCCAGATAGAAGTGCTTGTGAAGGAGCTTTCTCCTTTGCACCCCCTCCAAACCTTTTGCTAGCATCACGCGGCTTACTCCAAGGAGAGAGCTGGGAGCACATGCTGGCCACTCAGGCTGAAGGAAACATTTCCTGCAGGTGCTGAAGCCCAGCAAACCCATCTGCACACCAACAGCTTATTGCCAGGGGACGTGCCCAATTCCAATTGTGCTGGGAGAAAGCCCTCTATCTCCATTATCCATTTCAGGATGTTTTTAGAGCATCAACCCTGAGGCCACCCACGCCCAGGCTTTCTTCCCCAGCTCCCTCCAAAACCACAGTAATGAAGCAATCAGGACAGTTCAGCAATCAGCACCTTGTTGTAATCTCTTCTCTTTGATAGTTGGTGGGGAATAAATCACTGACTGGAGCTTGCTACAGATATGCTACATAAGCACAGATAATATCTCTAAAATACATATATATATATATATGGGAAGTACAGAATGATCAGGGATTCTGCAGCTAGCAGACAAAGGCATTTTCTCTGCCATAGAAAATGCCTTATTTTCCTGAGTAGTTCCCAGGCAATTTTACCTTCATTCAAACGTAAACATAGAGTCCGGGATGCAAGAGTTCTCTAGAAGCTCTGTGAATTTTCAACATGACTAAACAGAGATTTAAACAAAATTGGAAGCAAAATATAAGCTTTCTGGTGCCCAGTGTATACAACCTTACATGTGAGTCAGACAAGATGAAGGAGAGAGTAATGCAACCAGGAGAAAGGCCATACAAAGTTTCATCTTTTAACGTGATCTAAATGGAAAATCTGGTATAGAGATTAAAATAGCAAAAGAGCAGCCTCAAAGCACTTATTGATAGCAATAGGTTTAGCTTAGAAAAGAATTCTTATGCTCCAAATATTTTTGCTCGTGAGCGAATGCCTTCGAGCATTTGTTTTGACTTTCTCCATCACTACTTAGGAGAAGCCTCAATAGACATTGGATCAAACCACAGAGGATCTGCATCAGTGTTTAGGAAAATACTGAATATTTTTTGTGATGTTTGAAGATGAACGTTAACAATTCCTCTCCAGCTGTTACCGGCACCTATGGAGCTTGACACAGACATGTTCGCATTTAAATTCCAATTCAGTAGGGTTAGAAATCTATCAGAAGAGCTATCTGTCCAAAGTACGTTACCTATTGCTGCTCATTTCTGGAGCATGCATTGATTTTAAAAAGCTAATAAATGTATTCTTGCTTCAATTTTTAACTGCTTCACTCTGCAATTTATTTCATCACTCCCCTAAAAGAGCTGATGAGAGTGACAGCTCATTATTATTTTTTATCATCCTTTTAGTGATAATAGCATTAGAATTCATCACCTTGAGAAGACACAGGGCTATTCAAGTTGCAGGAACTTATGTTTAAGGTTATAATTTTTCTTTGAAGCCCCGTGTCCTGAGACTTCAAAAAGAATTTTCCTCTGCAGCAAGGAAGGGTTGGGGTAGAGAAAGAAAAAAGGCAGCTGTAGTGTCACAAGTTAAGGTATCCAATCTCACAGTATAAAAATTGCTTGGAATCTGTGCTTGAATTCATCTAAGTATTTACAGAAGCCAGACCCCATACTCCCAAAAATTTAGTAACTGCAATCTGCAAATGACTCCAGATGAGTCTTAGATCACCAGCCATATTTCTTCATACTTACTGTCATTGCACGCTGCTAGAGACAGGCCAATTGAGATGTTACAAAAGAGTTTGATAAGACTTTCTGCTCCCTGGGCTCACTGCTCTTATTCTCATCAGCCGACTAATGAATAAGCAGGACAACCTCAAAGCAGCCTCCAATTAGCCTACTTAATTAGTTCCGGTAAAATAAAACCCCAACCTGTTCACTACTGTAGCGAAAAAGAAAAAAGGTAATTTTGTTTCCCACTCCTTGTTTCCCCAGTTAAAACTGAGCTCATCTCCTGGTGTTTGCACACCTTGTAGCCTGCCAACATTCACACCCCCGGGGAAGTTTAACAGAATCAAGGAAATGGGGAGATCCATAGGCATGAAATAGGCAGCAAGGATCCAAACGGATGATTCTCCTTTACATCTAAAGCACATACATGTGCCCGTAGCTCACCTATTAGCTGTTTGATTCTAATTCTTTACCAAAACCAAGACCAGGTCTGACGGGTGGGAAAGTGAATGCAGGCAAGAGCATCAGGCAGGAGGTTGCCCAATTGGTTGCAGACAGCCAAGATGCCTTCAGAAATGCTGGGGAAGTTCCCAGAGCATGAGCTCGTTCCCAACTGCTCCCGTATCCTTTGTGCTCTACACTGCGGCCCAGTGAGGTCATTCCCCCTTCCTCCTTCCTCTCTCCTTTTGTGGTGAAGTGACATCTTTGGCTCCAAACCGGATGAGGGCAGAGCAGGAGGGAGTTCACTTCCTTCCCAAGGCAGGTCAGCTCTCTGTCACGGAGTGCAAAACTGGGGCTGCCTTAAAACTTTTCAAGGCCTTTGGCATAGAGATGAGGAAAGACCCACAGCTCTCACAGTGGAGCAGCTATTATGTTTCTACTAAGCAGTTTAGGTTATTTGTATGTCCAACACATAGCCCTTCAAAAAAGAGAAAGGTGTGCTCATCAGGGAAGCACTGCCCTCTGGTCCATAGCTGTGGCTTGAAGGAGGCACAGCTCTCCAGCACACACAAATGAAGCGGTGCCTTTCAAAGTCCACCTGCTTTCAAATATTAATGTAGAAATCTCATTCCTAACACACCATGAGCAAGAAGCATTAATGGCAGAATAAATGGCAGCCAGCAGGGCTAGGAGGTATGGAGGTTAGGCCAGCAGAAACGGGTAGGTGACTTTAGGCATGTCCAACCTGCACCTTGCAGGCTGCATGCCGCTGGAACAGCTGGTAATGCCCCCTGCCCTGTACCATCATTGCAGTGGCTCCTCCCCACCGAGCAGCCCAGCCCCAGGCACACAACCAGCACACAGAACTATACTGACACTGTTTTGAAGTAAAATGGGGAATTACATACAGGGGAGGTATAGGGGCCCTGTTATGAACCTTTTTGATCCATGGATTCACTCCTACCACACACACACACACACACACCTAAAACTGGACACATCCTTTCCCTCTTTGCCTCTGCTTTTATTGAGTTACTGCCTCGAAAACATATACAGACCATCTTGGGGAACCTGGCAGGGGAGCAGTTTAAAAGCCAAATGTATGATACAGATAAGCAGAAAATTCTGGTGCATGTGGCTGTTAACTGACGTTTGGTCAGCAAAAAATCATTGCCAAACAAGCAAAAAGGAGTAGGGATTAGGGAGAGAAATGAAGACCTGTTGCATCCTGTAAACTTGGGTGCTAAGTCACTGAAGGCAAACGCTAAAATCATGAAATAAAAACACAGTTGTTCAAGTCAAAACAAGACCTGACAATGCATTCTGTGTATCAGAGAACTGTTCTTGAGATTTCATTACATGAGAGGCCAGGGAAAATAAGCAAAAGCAGTAATCAGCTAATATACTTTCAGAGGATGTGATACTGCTTACATACAGAAACAGTTTTAACCAATCTCCCCCATACTACACATTTATAAAGCCTCCAAAAGGCTTAGCAGTTCCATGATGAAAAAAAAAACCCTTTCTTTTATAACAATAAATCATGAGGTGTGTCAGTGGCACTTCAACCTCATAAACCAACCCTCAACTGCTAAATGAACAGGATCCCAGCTGATCTGATATGCCATTTAACTTGTCTGGTGAAAACTTCCCATCCATCTTGCTCTCAAGTAGCTTGGAGGAGACTGCTGGTAACTGCAGCTACAAATAGAAAACAGCTCTCTTCCAAGCAGGAAGGCACGGATGGGGATTTTCAGAGCTGAGCAGATCTGTGCGCAGGAAAGAGCAAACACTTCAAGCCTGGGCAGCACCAAACAGGGACAAAAACCCAGCCTGGAACAAAAGCTAGGCTAAATCAAGCCAAATTTCGAGCAGCCAAGATGCCAAGCTGATATAACTGACATACTGCAACAAACTGATCCAACCTGAGACACCATAACTTTGCACAGGACTGACGTTTTTCTTAATGGCATCCTTTTTTTTTTTTTTTTCTCACTTCTGTAAGGATTCACAGAATTTTCAACCCCATTTAAATGTAAATTTCCACTACTAGCATACTGTCTTTTGCCACTTAACACTGTACAGCACAAAGCTGGCTCTCCAGCATGTTGTTACACGCAAACCCTACGGCACTGTAGGAGAAAAGCAGTAATCAATAAAGCACTGCTCTATGTGGTGCTCAAAACAAAATGCAGTATTCTTCTGAGAGCAGCTTTGAGAACAGACATCTTCTGTGAACACGCTGGTACTCAGACCTCATTAAGTAAAAAGCACTACTGGATTAATTAGTTAATGTCTGCTAAGCCCTCTGAAGTAATATGGTACTGTATGTATCAGTGCCAGCTGTTATTTATTTCAGAGGTAGCGGGGCATATTCTGTATTTGACCGTGCCATTACAATCCCCTTTGGCTTGAACCATGAGATCTGAATAAAGGAGAGGTGCAAGATCAGAACAGAATTCGATCCCTAAACTTTAAGAACACTGCTTTTTCCATCTGCCTCAGACTTCAAATTCTACCCCTTGTCAGACAAAATAAAACTTTCTGATACAAATACGAGGTGTATTATACCCACAAAAAGCAGTTCTCCCCTGTTTACTGTTTTCTCACAAGCCATAAAACAGTACAATATACTCGGAAAGAGGAAAGCTTAGCAGCTCCGAGAAGCACGGAGCATGAAAATGGCAGAAGTGCTACATAGTAGAGGTATGGACAACAGGGGAGCTATTACTCTATGAAAGAAAGCATAACCAACTACATCAGCTCTAAACAGTTCTTCACAAAAACCAGAGTTAGTCACATGTGTGCCAGTGTCAAAAATAAGACGGATAAACACCCTGAAATGCAACCCATAGTCTCATAAGTGTACTTGAGAGGATTTTATCGAGACAGAATAATACTGGCTAGAAAGCTATCAATAAATCCTCCTTGAAATAGAATGTTACATATCACCTCTAGTTCTCCTTAGTATTTATGCTCTCCTTCAAGTTTGCTTTCACATGTCTCTTAGCCAAAAAACTGTGTGAAACTGTCCATACAGTAGGATGTCTGAAGCCCAAAATAAGTCAGGCATCCATAGAGGGATGATGAGTTTGGTTTTGTCTCCCAGAGAAACGCTGTGAGCGTGCAAACAGATTCCTTCTGCCTGTAAACATGGTGTCCCCGTCAGCAGACCCTGCTCATACAATTGTGCCTCTACACTGCAGAGACTGGCTGTGCAATTCATCTGAGAACACCTCCTCAGGCACCCACTTAGCACGTGCAGACAGACATTGTTCTGAAAGCTCAGCTCCCTGATATCTCTGCACTGTATGCAACTGTGAGTGAAGTCAGTACAGATCTCAGTTCTTCTGAGGCGGCAAAAGTACCATAATTATGAGCAATACCTTACTGCATATACGGGAGGTTACTTCAACCATTTACCACTTACAACTTGCCTATATTTACAATACACGAACATAAGTTAAGAAAATTAATGAGGATAAGTTGCAAATATTAAATTCTGTTATTCAGTAACAGCAAGAAAGGACAGCCTGATATTGGACAATGAGGAAGTTAAGATAAACCATTATGCTGACTCGTGAATAAATGACTGGCCACATATAGAGCTATATCTGAGTATGCCTGGATTCATAATCTACAGAAATACACCTCGCTGTTCATTCAACTGTGTAATCACTCTGCAAAAACCTCAAAGAAAGCAAAAGCCACTTTTTTGCTCTTAAATGCAAAGAGTTAAACCAATCAGACAACTCAAAAAAGTCCAAACTATGAAAAATGGATTTCATTACTGAACGAAAATGCAGCACCATTCAGGAAACTGGAAGCACAGGTTATTACCTTGAAACACTCAAAGAGTCTCTTTTACTATACTAGCTCTTCCCATCCATTATTCATCACAGAAGCCAAACTAGGCAGTTTTGGCAGCAGACCACTCCCAGGAAAGACACAGCAGCCAGGGGACATCATGGCTGGCACAGCTCTGGTTTGTGCTGGAGACAAGGGGCTGCACCTTTCTCAAAGCAGCACAGTTATCCCAGGTCAGCAAGGTCTCAGTCACACAGATCCACTACTTGTTCACCATTACAAATAGCAACTCCTTGTAGGATTTTCTCCTAAACTCATATTCTTGCCCCACTGAGACATTTGGAGCAAACTCAGAGAAGGATAGGAGTAAACAAATGAAGAGGGACCCTGTGTGGGGACAGCAGAGGTCCCCAGCAAATCTGCCCCAATTTCCCCCCAAGAAAACCACATCACACTGTGCCCAGTCACATCCCAGAGCCCCAGGTGGCACCAGCCTTAGAAATGAACTGAATGGGACAGACGTAAGCCAGCCTGTCTCTTTGTCATGGGTACTTCAGAACCATCATTTCCCAGATAATTTTAGTTTGCTTCACTAGTCGATCCCAAGAGCAGAAGGAAATTCTGTTTTTTCTCTTAACACCATTACACAATATTGTGTTGAGATGCATACACGCAGCCAGAGGGAAAACCAGTCTTAGCAAGCACTTCTTGGCAATCAGTTTTTAAACAGATGTTCAGCTGTCGCAAAATGTATTGTAGTAGTGGGCTGGGCCCTAGTACAATGCGCAGCCAAGGATGTAGCGACAATTGCACAGGATTAATTAAACTTCCTGAATGACCTCATTTAAAGGCCCTGCAGAGACCAGATAAGAATCACATAGCTTGGCCAAGAGCCTTAAAAGGGAAAGGAAAGGGAGGGAAGAAGACTTTCCGTAAATGCATAATTCTTTCTCCAGTCAAGGTTTTGGAACAGCACCTGCATGGCCTGGCAGAGAGCAGGGCACGGCTGCTACTCGTGCTCACTTTTGAACAAAGGGAGCCAAATAGGTCAGGCAAGCGAGCAGATGGCCACAAGCAGCCCCATGACCTTATGGCTGTGCAAGCACTCCCACTTCCCAATTGATCCTTTTTCCTTGCCCCACGGTGCTCTGCCATTACAGAATTCTCTCCACTCACCCGAGAACCCCAGAACATCCAAGGCCCGGAGCACCTGCGCTACAAGTAATGTGATTTTCTGGCTTGCTCCCTCAATCCCCCTGATCACCACATAAATGCATCAAAATCTGGCTCAGTCCAGCTGACAATCATCCCATAATCTGCTCTCTACTGAAAGGATAAGAGAGACTATAACTAGTTTGGCTCCTTCTAACTATTTCAATCTTTCAACACCACCTTAGCTGACTTCGTAATCTGAAGACACCCAGCTGAAGCCTTGTTGTAATGTAGCCTAGTGTCATGCTAGGAAAATATTTAAAATCACAGAATACCCACAGTTAGAAGGGACCCACAAGGATCACTGAGTCCAACTCCTGGCTCCAAATAGGACCACCCAAAATTTAAACCACATTTCTGAGAGCATTGTCCAAATGTTTCTTGAACTCTGGCTTGGGGCTGTGACCACTGCCCTGGGCAACCTATTTCAGTACCCAGTCACCCTCTGGTGAAGAACCTTTTCCTAAACCCCAACCTGACGCAGCCCTGACACAGCTCTCTTCTGTTCTCTTGGGTCCTGTTGGTGTCACAGAGAGCAGAGCTCAGCACTGCCCCTCCACTCCCTGTGAGAGCTGCAGCTACCATGAGGCCTCCCCTCAGCTCCTCTGCTCTGCGCTGAACAATCCAAGGCACATCAGCTGCTCCTCACACACCTTGCCCTCCAGACTCTTCACCACCTTCATAGCCCTCCTTTGGACACTCTCTAATAGTTTCATGTCCTTCCTATATTGTGGCACCCAAAGCACATGCAGTGCTTGAGGAGAGGCCGCACAGCGCAGAGCAGAGCAAGACAACCCCCCATTGCTGGGTGGCATTGCTGGGCCTGGGGCACCCCGGGGCACAGTTTGCCCTTTGGGCTGACAGGGCACACTGCTGGATCATGTTTAACTTGCTGCCAGCCAGAACTCCCAGGTCTCTTTCTGTGGTGCTACTCTCCAGCCTTTTGCCCTCCAGTCTGTACATATATCCAGGGTTGTCTCCTTCCAGGTGCAGAATCTGGCAGGCTGTGACTCAGTGCTCACTCAGACAACTGCCAAGGTTATGCAAAACAATAGTGGTATCTTGATTCATGAAGAAAATACACATACTAGCATGCTAACCAAAAGCCAGGACACCAATTTGAGCGCTGTCCCTACTGCTGAATTTCCAACAGGCTGCCTGACCTGATTTCACCTTTCAGGCAATGAGGCACTTCAGGGAACACCGTGAGCTAGCAATTGTTCTTAATAGAGAACATGGCCAAGACTACCTTGTTCTAGTGAGAAAAAGAGTTTATCCATACATATCAGCTGTGCAGCATCCCCTTGGGATAGCCAGGACATGGCCATTTGACTTGGTCAGCAAGGTCACCATGCAAAGCTCAGAGGAAACTGAGGAAGAAGTTTTTTCACACAGAGGGTGGCGATGCACTGGAACAGGTTTCCCAAGGAGGCTGTAGATGCCCCATCCCTGGAGGCATTCAAGGCTAGGCTGGATGTGGCTCTGGGCAGCCTGGTCTGGTGGTTGGCAACCCTGCACATAGCAGGGGGGTTGAAACTGGATTATCGTTATGGTCCTTTTCAACCCAGGCCATTCTATGATTCTATGATGATTCTATGAAACATCCCCTGGTGCTGCTCTCCAGACATAAGCCACTTCACATGAGAATGAGGGACTGCTCTTGCAGTATTGATGTAGTCAAAGGTATTAGAGATCTCAGCTTCCTTTGGTTGCAGGTATGCAAATACTTCAGTAAATAGAGGCTGAATATTGCCACAATGATGAGAGCATGATTTTGTGTCACAGCCAGTGCCATGCATAACTATGTCGGTCCTGCTCTCCTCCCACCCCCATCCCATCCTCTGTCTGTTCAGTGGCTTGGTTTTTCTATCATGACAATCAACTTACCAAGCAAAAGCACAGTCACTAGGGGCTCGGCAAGGGAAAAAATGTGGCACGTAGCCAGAAATGGGGTGCCCTTTTCCTGCAGCAGGTAATGGCTTTTAGACATAAGAATTTAAACTGGAGAAATAAGTGAGATAAGCACTTCCCAAGGAAATGCATGGCTACTTCTCTTTCTCTGCGCCAGTGCTGCTTGCTGTGTCCTACAGTGTTGGAGAAAACTTGCTGCCATTGAGCTTCATCTGCATACTTTCTCCATCAGCATCCTGCCTAACATGTGCAGTGAGTATCACATGAAACCCTTCAGCTCTGTTCACAGAGCCCTGCCACTGACCTCAAAAGGAGTCTTGCTCAAAGGACATACAGAGAGAGATCAGAAAGCTACGCATGGAAGGGAAAATATTCTCTACACAAATTTTATTTCCCAGTACAGGAAATATCTCTGAATTTTCCTACTCTTGGTCTTGAACAGGGAATAGGTGATTACAAAGAGTAATGTTTGGTCACCTTTGTGTTTTAAGTATTACACATTAGAGATAAATTAGAGATTTATGTCTTGCTATATTATAAATAATACAAAGGGCTGTAAAATACTGCTGCAGAAAGTAAAAGGCCAGAACAGTTAAATAACTTTCTGTGGTCCCAAAGCGAGTTGCTGATAAGAATCAAGAACAAAATCCACGTGAAACAGCAAAACAGCACAGAATCCAACATGACTGGCAAGATGCCTAACAGTTTCAAAGGGACCATGATTTAGTCCCCAGAGTCTTGACTTCTAACCTGCCATTCCTGTGGCACAGCAGATTATCAGCTGAGAAACTCCTCCATTTCAGGCTAATCACCATGATGAAGCATGTGAAATGCATCCTGATAAGCAAGCGATGATAAATGCATTTTTTAAATATGGTTTAACAAAATAAGCCCAGCGACAGTGAAAATGTTTTCCTAGATTTATTTGCTCTATCTGATCCTGGAACCAAGTCACTGCTATTCTTACACAGTCCAGAAGTCCAGACAAAGATTATCATTAGCTTCAACAAAACTCAGTGAGTTTGCTTCCCAAATGAGAAGTTAATCACATACAATTCAACATACTGCTTTAAAATAGGGTTAAACAGCTTCATTTAATATTTAGCATGGGTTTAATTACTGTACAGCTTGATCTCCTGGAGTTTTTTCTTCCTCCTCAGATATTGCTAGAAGATAATCAAGGACAGGAAGAAAGAAATAACTGTGGATGTCACCATAGACAGTATAAGACACACCTCTTCAATTAAGTAATAAAGAAAATGGTCAAAACATTGTAATGCTTCCATGGCACCAGATGAGGAGAGCCAGCTGTAGGTAGCAACATACATCTTATACGAAGATGGCTACACTGGCTACCAAAATCACAGCCCATGAGCACCTCTGCAGTGAAACAACCAACATTTTTCTCACACACTGACCTACGCTATGGCAAGAGGCAGGGGCAAAACTGCCCTTGTCAGCTGCGGGGCTTTCTCTGTTCTGAGTCCCAGACAGAGGAAGAACCTGAGCATCCTGTACCAGGCAGAGATGGTCAAGGGACACTGGGAATAGCAGCAAACAGTGGGGCTGCACCAGAGGGCCTGACATGCAGCAGTCATTGTTTGATTTGCACAATGAGAAAATAGCAGTGTCACATCCTCTTTGCAGAGCAACATATTTACTTCTGTACCTTTTGTTGTCTGCTGTTAAGAAGATCCTGTTCTTGGAAAAGTGTACTGAATTATACACATTTTCAACTTTGCTTTCCACTGATGGGGCTCAGTTCAGCTTTAATTCCTCTAAAGGCACACACAAAGACCTTATGACCTCGTTTATATTCCTCCTGAATGCTTCTGCACAACACCCAGGCTTTGCTGGTAAAAGCGTATCCAAACCGAAAAAGTAACAGTAGGAAACAAAAAATTATTAATAGTTAAATCTAAAGCAGGTTGTTAAACCAAATACATTAATCTGCTTACAGTGGAGGAACAGAGCACGCTCTTTCCCACAGCCAGATGTCCTGATGAGGAGCACAGCTCCCAGGCAGACAGCTCTCCAGCAGCATCACTGCAACGATGAAGTAATCTCTGCTAAACATGGGGCTGACAGGTGGATCCGTGTCCTGTGATAGAGCAGTGATTACAGAGGCACTTCCCAGAGCAGAGATTCAGGTGGAAGCAGCCCTCGAGTTTGGAGATCTCTAAATACCAGGTCAGGTCTGCAATTAAGAAGAAAAAGCAAAACCTTAATCTTACAACAAAAAGCACCCACAGTGTAAACTATTGTTTCATCCAAAGTGCTTACAGCATACAAACAGGATCCTTTAGGACTTGCTCCATCTAGATGAAGTTCCCACAACTTCAGATATTTACCAAGTGATCAAAGCAAGTATTTTCCTTCAGCGTGGTTTTAAGAAGTCCATCTATAATGAAAGAAGCAATGATAAAGCACACAGAAAACTCACGGGGAGTTTAGGAAAAAACAAACAAACAGCCTCACCATCTGTGCTCAGATTGCTTGGATAAGATTAGCCTTAGAAATGATAAAAATTGCCCAGAATTTAAAAAGATGGGGGAAAAAAAAGCATGGTTTATTTCTTTCCACTTATGTTTGTTGCTGTTGTATTGGCTTTGGTGTGTTTTTTGTTGTTGTGGTTGTTGTTCTAATTTTGTGAGCTTTAGTTCTTTAAAGAAAGAGTCATTGGTTTAAGAAAAGATAGTTTTACTAAGACTTTCATCCCAAATTTGGCAAAGCAAATCAGATATTTTGGACAAGCTCCTGTTTAGGATGCTTCTCAGCCCCCAGCCTTAGGCTTTTCCATCACCCTGATGTCTATGTCCCAACACAAGCACTCGCTTTCATTTGGCTCAAGCCTTTCCCCATGCTGTGAAGTGCCAGTATTCCCAGATCAACACTCATCTGCTGAAGGGCAGCTTCTTTGGGGAGATCAGTAGTTTTAGTCTATCCTTAGGCAAGAGGACCCACTCCTGGCAGGAAGAAAACATTAAATCCACATCATCAGTGTAAGACAAATGAAACATTCTGATGTTTTCTTGTTGCTTAAGGAGTTAGCATTCTCTTATGCCAAACTCTTGCTTTTGTAACTCAGAAAGCAGGGATTTAGTATTGTTATTTAGTCCATCGTTATATGATCTTTATGGTAGAAAGCAAACCTGTATGAACAGGTAACGTAGTGGTGGAGTATGTGCTCTCTGCAGGCAGAAGGGTGCACTACTCAGAGCAGTTATACCCTTCCATCTAGCCAATCAGCTGCTTCAACTGCTCTGACACCTCAGAGAAGATAATCCCACTAACAAGCACCTGATTATGCTCAGTGCTCCTCTGATCGAGGGGGAGCAGCACAGCAATCTGATTTCAAGCTGCACTCTCACAGCCTTCTCCACATCTCCTCTCCGGCTGCTACCCTCAGTAAATACCACCTTGGCCTTTATCCAGCAACGTGAAGAGATGACCAGTGATGACTTTCTCTTCCCCTACTTCATAGCCCAGCTAGGATTAGAGCACATGAAGCCTGCTGTTTTTCAGCCCACCTGCAGCCTATTTGTAGCCTTTGTGTAACGACCCACATTTTCTAGCTTCTCCGTGTCCTACAGCACACTTGGCTCTCCTGTCACACTCCTTAGAGATGCTGGCAGGATATGAACCCCCCTTCTGAGGAAGCCCTCTCACAGCTGCCAACGAAAGCTGTGGAACAAGTTATCTTACCTTTTAAATTGACACTGCAAGAAAAAATCCCAAACTCTTTCAATGTTTTTAAGTTAAAGATAGGAGGGGAATAGAAACGTACTTTAGACCCACTTCTCAGAAAGAGTCTAAAGCACGTGCAGGTGCAGCTTCTGCAGGGTCTTATCTGACTTCAACAAGATGTCCTACCCTTCAGGACTTTGGTTACCACCTCAGGAAACAGGGTGCAGTACAATGAAATGGTGAAACTCTAATAGGGCACATGGAACAGGAGGCAAAAGAGATAGGGACCAACTAGATTTTAGTTCTATACATACTACTTCTGCCAAGTAGCATAAATTTTAAGGAAAAACAAACCAGTTTGTCAGAGGAAAACACCTGCAGCCCTTTGAGAATTCAACAGTTTTGAATTTGAACTTCTGTTTTATTGGTTTAAATTCAGCAATTAGTCAGTAATGTGCTGCCAAGTTTTTTATTGTGCCTCCCAAACAACTATTACCCATGAGCCTCTGATAAGACCATGGCACAAAATGGTCACAAAGTAGGCTCTACAGGAGAACTCTGAAGTTTATTGTCACATAAAGTGCCTTTGCTCTGTTCTCATGAGTGTGGAAAAGCAGAGTATCTGAACCAGATTACCCTGCTGGGTACCTAAGAAAAACAAGTGCAAGCATGCAGAGCATACTGACCACCTACTGCTCATGCATGGGGCTGATAGGGAACATATGTGAAGACATTGTGGTGCTGGGAGGATCTGAAGACCCCCTCCCCACCACAAGCAAGCTTTCTTTTGACTGCACAGTTTGAGCCTGGGTCACTCCCACTTCTCCTGTGATCTCCACCGCAGTGACTGTGCAACTATTTGGAGTTTTCCCTTGTGCAAGCAGAAAGTTTTACATAGTTTTTCCCCTGGAAACATTCATCTCAGCAGTCCTCCTCCACCCACCTGCATCTCCTCTAAATCCTGCTGCTCCCTCTGCATTCATTAATTCCCCAGATAGTTCTGCGCTGGCTGAACTGATAGCTGGGAATGGGAAGCTCTCCCTAGTGGATAGAAGGGCAAGAAAAAAAAGACAAAAAAATGTTAGAGCTTATTTTCAGATGTGCTTTTAATGTCTGGGTGACAGAATCCACTGAGACAGCATGAAACTGTTCCTTGTGCAGTAGCTAGTACCAAAGCATCAGCTCTATTCTCCTTAGACCAGGGAGCTTTGTGGAATGAAGGCTTTTCCCACGAGTCTCCACCTCCTGGGAAGGTTTATTTCCTTACAGCCTGAGATCTGAGACCACATGTCTGGAAGCCCAGAAAGGCGCCTTTCTCCACCTCATCCCTCAGGACAATGCAGATCATCCACCTGCCAGCCCAGTGTGTTTGCCCCAGCTGCACTTTCCAGGATGCTGAAGAGGCCGCGGGAGCATTCTGTGAATCAGAAGGGCACGTGCTGTGCTGCTCTACTGATGGATTTGAACACCCCCCAGTGCATCACATCAGGCAGGAGCTGCAATGGGCTTGTAGCATGCACGGTACATTGCCATAATACAAATGCCACAGGGCACACATCAGCAAAATCAGGCCCGCTGACTGAAATCTACATCCCATTGGTGTCTGTGCAGAGGTCATTCAATCTTCTGCCTGCTTTTAATCCATTTTAAAGCTGTCTTTTCATTAACATGACACAGCTGCAAATGCAAAACCTTAAGCTTCTCTGCTGAGGATTTAAGGAGGGCAAAAAAATAGAAAACAAATATAACTGGAGTGGCAACTAACAGAGGAATTTTAAGACCACAGGTAAGGGTATTTTTGAGAGTCATTTCTTAAAAGCAGTTAAGGAACAAAGATCGAGTTGGCACCACACACAACTACGAAAACAAAAACCATCAGATCCAAGTCAGAAGAATGGAGAGTTGTGTCTCCGCATGCTGGCTTTGCCTGATCTCTGCCCCAGGGCAAAGGAACCACTGCTGCCTCTGCATATGCCCTTGGGCGGGAGACAGGCATGTGCAAACAGTCAGGCCCAGGCAGTGCCCAGCGGCAGAGCCAGGCACTGTCCTCCTCCATTTGCTGGTGCTTCATGTGCTTGCCTTTGGGTTTGCACTAAAAGCACACCTGCAGGCCTGGCAGGCTGGCCTAAGCTGCTCAGGAGGGACAAGCTGCATCACATCTCCAGGCCCCAGGCCAGGGATGATTAGCCAGGGGAAACAGAACATTTTTCCAGAGGAAAGCCCTTGGAAATAGCCTTTGAGGAAGGAAGACAGGCTCAGATTTGTATCTATTGTCTTAAGAACAAAGGGCAACTCCAGGCAGTTTAAGAGTGACATTGGCTAAGCCAACACACATCACCTCACACTCCATCCCCTCCAAGGGCCCCTGCCCTCTGCAGTTTTCAGCCCACCACCAAAGGGCTTTGGTTCTCCTTTATCACTTTCTGCTGATGTCTGGCAGATGTCTGATTCAGCAGACACCATCTACAGGACAAACACTGCCTCCTTTAGATGGAGGGCAAGGCTCCTGCGCACAAAGTGCTACTCTCTGTAATGGAGCTGATGAATTATCAACCTGTGAATGGTCCAGAGTAGTTCCCCCGCTCTTCCTCTACACTGCAGATGTCAAAGGGCTTAATCACTGGAAAGCTTGCCTTTTTCTCTCCTCAGCTAAACTCTGGATATTGCCTGCTATTAGAAAAATGGCTTCTCCTACGGCTCTTTACCATATGGCTACGTTAGCATTATTGCTCAGATTAAGGACTTCCAGCCATCTGCTGGGCTATCTGCACCTGTTCCCTGCCACAGCCCAGTCACTGCAGGGTGGAACAGGGCACATCCCTGGTTGCAAAGGGATTTTTCCACCTCACACCTCAGGGCTGTGAGCAAGGTGAACTAGCAGCGCAGCCATTTATTTGTTCAGGATTGGCCAAGATCTTAAGGGGGCTTAGAAACCTCCTCTTTCTGCATGGGGGCCAAAGTCAACACCGGAGAATGCTAAAAAAATCTGGCCTTTTTAGCATAAATGCCATCGCTCTTCAAGTCACATCTTGCACAAAAAACTGTTCTTCTCTCACTCCATCCGTGTCCCTGTTCCCAAATCTTAATCTGATTACAAAATCAGATTTGGAATTTCTTTTGGAATGAGCAACATCAGCAACACACTTTATAATCTACTGGAAAGGTAAACCTTTGGCAAGGAGAAAAATCAAGCCATATGAAGATTTTATGGCTATTTTTATAAAGTTCCAGAATAGAATAGATCCTGCTGGAAAGAATCAAGAAAAATAAAGTCCAACCAACTGACCACTTCAGGGCTAACCAAAAGGTAAAGCATATTATTAAAGGCATTGTCTAAAAAGCTTTTAAATGCTGACAGTTTCAGGGCATCAATCACCTTGCTAGGAAGCCTAGATTACTATGGTTTGCAGTGAAGGGTATTCCAGTTTTCACGTGCAACATTGGCTGTTGACAGGAGCCATTATTAAATTGTATACAATGAAGCCTGCATACAGTCCAGTCAGCATTAAAGAAAAAAAAAATGCTAATGAGGCAAAACAGGGGTACCTCAGCCCAGCAACATGGAGATCCATGACTAATGAAGCATCAACATTGCATCTCGGGTGATCAATCTCTGTAACTTTTCAAACTCTTTATTCTACATTTAAATATCTTAATATTAATTTATTCTAATGTCATCTCAAGTGAATAATGAATTCTATCAAAATTGGGGTTTGAAAAATACAACAACAACAAAGAAATAGAACAGACTGTTGTTGTTCAGCCTGACCTGATTATTAAAATACAGAGTGCCAACATTTGAATAGGAAATTCATAAAATAGTTAACAATGCCTCCCGTGGCTATTTCAATTACTGCCTTTCCAAAGTTCCAGTTCTGTTGCTGTAATTAGGTAAAGGGTCAATATATATTGTTAGATACTACAATAAGTCATCATGGTGTATGCAATGTTTGCAATGCATGGTTAACTCGTTAATGACCATCAGAGAGGTACACCCTTGCAGGATCACAACTCTTTATGCCAACGTAAGTTTCTTCTCCATAAAAAGAAAGTCAGACTCTCCTGCACCTGGGCACAATTCTTTGCCCACACCATCACTTCTCTGCTGTTTGTGGAGGATCAGGCTGGAAAACTGATCCAGCTGAAAGCCAGCTAAAGCACTCAGCTCAGAAACCAGTTCCCCCTTCCAGCATGACCACACAAGTGCCTTTTGCTCACATCAGGCAGAGGCTGCAGGAGTGCAGGGAGTGAAGGAGGGTGAAATCACCACCTGTGCTAGCAGTGCCACATTACTTTCATTTAAAATAACCATGCATGCAGAGCAATTTGCTCAGTATGCTTTTCTGGGTGTTGTACCAAATTAACAACATGACATCTAAAATGCAAGTGCTGAAATATTTTCAACCAGTGATATTTAGAAGATACTGAACTGAGTGTAGTAGATAATGGGGGGGGGGGGGGGTT
>PPHD01002616.1:0-14623 GCA_002909625.1 Bambusicola thoracicus
TTTTTTTTTTTTTTTTTTTTTTTTTAAGTTGTTTGCTTGAAGCCATTGGAAGGGCAGAGAAAAAGGATTATCTGTTAGCAAAGGAAAGGAAAGAGCAAGAAGGAGGAGAACAGGAAGAAGAAGGCCTGCTGTTTTCTTTAAGTCTCCCATAAAATAAGCAAAGTGTTTGTCACACACGCAGCCTAAGACATGTCTGTATGATGATGGTGAATGTGTGAAAAATGTTACATTTACCTAAACAAAAAAGTGGCAGCTGCACTCCGTTTACAATAACATAAAATCTATTTGGTTTGGCCCTTGGGAAGCCAGACATTTGACCGATCTGGTTAAAATATCCCAGCAGTCACAGAAATAGGCCTGGACAAAGCCTGTTGCATCACCTGCATTTATTTTTTACTGTTAATATTTAGCAATGGAGGAAAGATACAGATCTGTGCTCTATACACTTGCCATCTCCAACAATATGATCTCAGCTCAGAGAGCAGCAGGAATTCGCACAGCAGTGAGTGTGGCTCACATCCAAGTGTCGGAAGCCATGGCTTACTCGCTCCACTGTGCGTTTTCTGCTGTTGTTCTCTTTCATTTTTTATTTATTTATTTTCAATAGGAAAGGCAAATATGATGAGTGCAAAGAATAGCAGCAAAGTTGGATTTTGGATCAGTTTCATTTTATTTTTGTTTGTTTGTTTTTCCCTTGGTCTTTCCCTAGTTTAGGAAGCCTGCATTTAAGCCACATGTCAGCCTAACAGATAACATCCTCTGAATAGCTCCACATAAAATTTGATGAGAAATTAAGAGTTTAAGGATAATGACTCAGAGGTGTGCCTTTAAGAGAAACTCAGAAATCTGTCTTTTCTTTCTTTCCCTATAGCAACAAATCAACTGTTAAAATCAATAGCATCACACACCGAATCAATCTGGCCCAGGCTGTGTAGGATATGTAACAAAGGTAACCTATGGCTTAAGAGAAGAAAATTCAGCAGTATATATGCAAGATACTTTGCATTTCTCAGACACATACTACCAGCTGTTTATTCTTTAACTCATGGCTGTACATCTATTGGGAACCTCCCCCACACCTCTGTAAACTTTGCACAGCTCCTGGTCTTATTTCCACTGTAGATTTAACTCTAAGCCATGGATAAGTACAGTACTTGGGGTTTAGAGTTAAGTGTCATTTACTATCATTTCTGACATCTCCATACATTATCATGAGCTTCTTTTTCACAGGGGACTTGAAATCTGATTTTAATTTGTGGTAGGGTTATGGTCACAATAAATGTCTATTTCAGATATTCATGAGAAACCTCTAATACAAATGGATATCAAAAGTGGCTGTTTTCTTGTATTTTCAAAGCCATGTATGTAAAACATCCAGTACAGATCTGTTCCACACGGAAACCTGTTATTGATCCACCACTGCACCCTGACTCCTGCCCTGGCAGCAGGCACCCTCATGCTGAGCCATCTCAGCAGGTTTTATAGCTTGCATAATAAAAGCCCAGGTTATGAAATCATTAGCAGCTCAGCTGAGGCTGCCACAGGGATGCCCCTCTGAGTTCGTTGTGAAGTGCTTCTTTGGCAGCTCTACTCTCAGAGAGTGTTTGGATATTGTTGCCTCAGTATCACCACAGAGAGGGAAGTAAATCAATTTGTTCATGTTCTGAATTTATGTGTAGGGCTAAACGTTTCTCTGGTCCTCCTTGAGGCTAATTCCCTCTATTTACACATCCATAATTCTTGGCATGAGGATCTCTAGAAAGCTCAAACATCTATAATCACAGTCCCAATCCTACACAGCCAGTGATGCCAAGGACCTGGTCCATGCCTAGAGAGGCCAGAGGAGACTTCAGGTTTGTCAAACACCACATGTTCCACTTCTCCATATCCCAAGGGAAGACTCTGCGAGCAGTGCTGTAGAGTAATCCATATGCTGCTGAGGGCTGCCCTCCCCTCATCTGCAGTCCTGGCACAGGGTGCAGCACTGCTCCATAAATGCAAGTTTGGGTGAAACTGTGTCAGCCCGAGCAGTTGAAGCTAAATTCGCCATAGGAGAATCCATATCCCCAACAGAGTGAAAGGAAATCCACTGCTGGTCACTGAGCAAAACATCTGGATGCTCCTCATTCCAACCTTGAGACTTTTCTTGCAAGGTTCAGAAATATTGTGAACCTTGTCCTTGGAAATGAGCAAGGTAGCACACCTGTGAGCTGGGTCAAGGACAGTCAGTAGCTCTCACTATCCAGTTTGATTTATACTCCATCAAGGTAGGCGGGGCTGTCATGTCAATAATGAGTATGTGCATCCAAGACAAGGGAACTTGTGTGAGGGCACTACCTCCAGGTGTGCAGGGGGAAGTTGTTGGAGGAAAGGACATTCTACTCGCTTGAGCACTCTAAGGGTTTGGTTCATGGTAATTTGGAAAAGTGAATTCAACCAGTTTTACCAATTGCTCAAGACAGAGCACTCAAGAAAGGATGAGTGCCAATCAGGTTCATGAACATTAAATAAAGCTGGCTTATGTTGCCATCTTTCTGCATCAGTGCATTGGGTCATGATTTAAGTAATTGAGGCACTGGTGCTTTTTAAAGCAGCATAAGTAAATAGCCAAGCTTTATGTGATATAAAAAGAACCGCAATAGAAAGGAGAACTTAATGTAGTAATGAAAATCACTTACCCTTAATCATCCCTGAGACAGTGTTTTTACAACACTATATGATTTATGCAAGCAGTAAGCATACCTCCTTTGACTTTTCTAAGAACAGGGCATCTCAGACATGCTTATAGGGATTTGAGTTGGTGGTTTTTTTGTTGTTTTAATCACTATCCCAAGTGCATTATTTAAGCCTTTGATACCTTTTCTGTAAAAGGATTTGTAAGCAATAAATCATATTTATTTGCAAAGGAAACAAAAACAAAAAAAATCCAAAGAACCCAAAACATTGCTAGAAAAGTTTGCAGAAATAAGAGGTTTGGTCACAGGTGTGTAACCAATGCCCACGATTGTTTGAAGTCTTACTGAAGCCCACATTCATTGCTGCTGACAAGCATGCTGCTTAGTGCAAGAGACTGTATGAAATGTTCACTGCATGATTTATGATTGCGCCCTTACATTAAATAGGAAGGACTGTAAACTACCTGTTCTCTGCTGAGCACCTCTGTGCTTCCTCTTGCATGGAAGGGCCTCAGCTTTTGGAAAAGCCGGACAATTTCAGAAGTGAGTACGCTCTTGTGACACTGAGCCTAGCCAGACCACAAACTATTTTATTATGTCGTGCAAAAGCCTATGTGCAAAAAACCCTCTTTAATTAAGATAGAGCAACCAGCACTGTGGTTGTAATTACCTTGGACTGCTTTACCCACGGGCATAATGAAATAAAATTGGGCCCTCTATATTTTTGTTTTTAAACTAAGTAAACCCAAATTAATTCATTCAACTCAAACCAGACAGGTTTCTCTTTAAAAGGAAGGCATATATGGTTGGAGGGGCTGGTGCAAGAGGCAGAGTGACATGCAATGATGACTGTGAACTTCAAACTGCTGGCAAAACATTTGGCTTGCCGTTGGTCCGTGGCCAGTATTTTCCTTTGTTAATGAATCCCACATCTTTTCTAAGTTAAGCATTTTTTCCTCTCCCCCCTCATTTTATTTGAAACATATTTTAAATATTTTTGTTTTTATGACGTCGTGGAACATGATACAGCCCCCTCCTAACCCCAAATATGGGAAAATCAATTAGAATTTTGACATTAAGAACTATGATATAAACATATGGTTCAACTACTCAGACTTCTTTTTTAAGCAGCGTATCAAGGATCAGTGCAAGGAGAAATAACTAAATGAAAACCCCACATTACTGAGTAAAAATGATAGCAATCAGAATGAATCGCAGCCACAACTGTGCTACTCATGAAACACAAAAACAGGCACAAATTTTACAGGTTTCTCTAGACTTACTTGGGGTTACATATTTTTCAGCTATGTTCTTTTCCGAGGGAAATAACCATTAAAAAACAATAATCCATCCTGAATGCTGTGTTTAATATTTAATACACTTAGTCTCCCTCACCCAAAGGACCTTCATTTTATGACTTCAAGAATTCAACCTTAAAATGGAGTTTTCCGGGCTTTCTCATTAACTTCTGGCTCTTCTCTAAAGAAAAAATGGTAGAAAAAATATTGAGAATTTCCCCATCAGAACAGAAACATGATTTTCAAATGCGATGAACATTTTGGGTATTCAGCGATACCTTCCCTACTGCGCACCAGTCCTCCAGGCTATGTGACAATAAAACCACTTCAGCTCCCCTTGGTGTTTCAAGTTATCAAGAACCTGGGTAGAAAAAATCATGTCACCTAAACTCCAGGGAATGTGGTCACCAAACAGATTATTTTTAGCCTGTCACTTAAAAGGAAATAAGTTTTTTCAGTTATGCTCTATGGACATCTAATCTCCAATCCTGTGAGCATTAAGCTACATGAATGTACATGGCCCCTTTCAATATTGAATCTTACAAACCTTGCATCTTTGGGCATCGTAACTTGTCCTATCAACAGAAGAGATGACAAAGTATAGCACAGTGCACTGCTGGCCCTACAGCCCACACTGTGTGAGGACAAGGGTTTGATGGAAAAAATCAAGTTGCAAAAGTGAGTTCTGCACTAAACCCCTTAATTTTGCCAACATGAATGGTGCTCTGCTTGTGTTAGAAATAACAAAAAGCTTTTCTAGAGGCTCCTGGCATCAACCTAAAGTCATATTAGGACAGAGAATTCAGTAATCTACAGAGTATGTGCAAATTAAACATACTCCCTTTATCACAGTGAATTCACTTGCGTTGTAACAGACACGATTTACACAGAAAATTACAGCCAAGCTCAAAAGCCACAGCTGAACTTTTCTTTTTCCTGGTCAAATACAAAATTTGCCAAACGCAGCATTTTCAGATTAACCAAAAATATTAAAGTCACTTAAAAAAATACTATTTAGTAAATCTTACAGATAGATAATTGATATTCGGTAAAGCAAGCTTTTTAAATGTTCTAGTTTGAACTGATGCATTAATTTGGACATTTACCTAATTTTAAAGAGTTACTTTTAAAAAATCCTGTGTTGTTTTTCATTTTTTTCCTTTTTGTTTTGTTTTTACAAAAAAATAATTGCAAAATTAAGTAATGCTGAGTTACCTTAAACTATTATTTTTAATTCCAGTCTCTAAGTCAACCACTTTGTTCTCCACAGAGAATGAGATACTGCTCACCTGCCACAGACACACCAATGACACAAAAGAACCCTCAAATCTGTCAGCTTTCCTTCATTTCCTCTTCTGTTAAAAACAGGTGATATTCCAAATGATTCTTTTTTTTTTTTTCCTGTCTCTTCTGTGTGATTTTTCTAAATGGTTTTAACAGCTTGTTATAAACCTGAACATCAATACCGATGCATTAATAAAAACATAACTTGGGTGTTTTCAAAACGATCTTACTGAACGACTGATTAGCTTCCTTAATAAATTAACTGGGTGGGAACGACATTTTTAATGAAAAGGGAAAATAGTATATTCTGCAGGAAAGTATGGGACTTTCTGTTTTGTTTTCCGCAGGATTAGCTCCTCCAGCCAGGACATTTTTGCCACTCTCCCGACAGCGGTACAAAACCGTCTTTGACATTTACTGAACCATCAGACACGGCCCTTTAAAAGAGCAAATCTTGCCCTCATTACAACAAAAGAGGATGCAAACAAGGTGAAAGGATGGCAGTAAACAAAGTGACAGAGGTGTACTGAGAGCCAGGCTGTATGCTGTAGGTTGCGCTTTCTGTAATGTCATTATTATGAACAATAGCATTCTCCGAGCCTTTTAACTCAAGGTGACTACAAGGTTGAGGCAGAGTGTCAGTGGACACTCAAGTCCAGTGACTGTTTCACAGTCTTTACATTATGTTCCCCAATAAATAATTAATTTTGCAATAGTAAAATAGCGGAGCATTTGGAAGGGCAAGGCATAATTTTATCTGTGGTATTAGTGACAGCATATTGGATGGTCATTAGTTAATGGACAAATACGAGGTATATAGGGAGTTCACTGCAAAAAGGCATTAATGTGCCATTACTTTTAAAGTGGGAACAGCTTTTGCTAGCTAAGCTCCTGTAAAACGTACCTTTGAGTTTACAGCAATATTAGCAAATGGATCCCCTACACAGTGGTGGACAAAGCTCAGAAAGCTGAAAAATGACCCTGTCTATCTCCTCATTTTGCAAAATATGCTGAAAAATACCATAAAGGCCTGTTCTGCTTGTCACGGTTTAGATGATCTATTTTTGTAAAAAGGAAAAAAAAAAAAAGAAAAGGTACTTTAAGCAGTTTATTGGTTTGTAAATACCTAAGAGAGGGATTTTCTCAAGCCTTATAGAATTTTTTACAATTCTTGACTATGGGCAGAAAATATAGATACTTATTCAAATGGTTGTTTGTAAACCAAAAATATATTTTGCTTCATTTTGGCTCCCATTTCAGCCAAAAAAGGTCGGTGTCAGAATTCCTATCTTATCATCACTGGTTTATCAGCTGCTTCCTGTAACCTAGGTGAATGGCCCTTACAGAATGATGGGAAACCTAGGAAATGAATTTTGAAGTGCAGGTTATCCTATCCTCAATAACAGCAATTCAAAGTCTACAGTTAAAACTCTTCTACTGGGTGGATAGGATCTCAATTTTTTGAGCAAGTTTCTTGGGAGCCTTATCTGAGCAAACTTTGAGTACCTCCAGCCATGGGGATTGCACCTCTGTGCAACCTGTTGCTGTGCTTCCCCACACTCCTCGTGCGGGAATCTTTTCTTTCTTTGGTCCCATGGGGACGTCTCTTGCTGAAACTTGTGACTGTTATCTTTTGTCTTCATGTCTCAAAGTTGGGGAGACCCTGTCCCTTGAGTAACTACCCTATAAGTAGGTGAAGGTTGCAATTAGATCCCCCTTCAGCTGTCTCTTCCCTGTGCAAAGCAAACTGAGGTCCCTGCTTTCTGCTTCTCCTGTTGCGCTCTCCCTTCGACCTAGGGAATACATTAGCAATGGCATCTGCCCTCAGTGCAGCTCTCCAGACTACCACTGCAGCAGTGCCTCAAGCCATTGCTCACGCAGGAACATACCTGGGGGCACCACCTGCTCAGAGCCATTCAACAGACAAAGCAGACTTCATCCTACACTGACCAAGAGTTTCTCTGACTGCAAAATGTTTTTCTTCTCCCTACAGTCTTTCCAAGACCTCTGGGGCTTTTGTAGGCCAACCCAAATATCTGATCCTGAGCCAATCAGTTAATTATTATATCTTATGTTTGTCCTATTTGATAATTACTATGCACGGGAGACACATGCCAATGCAGATGTGCTGCTGCAATCCAGCACCCAGTGCTCAGTGCTGTGTGGGGAAGCAGCAGGCTCACATCCTTCCTCCAGACGGCTTGATCAGATCTGCACTCAAAAACATCCCCCTCTTGGAGCATTTCTTCCTCAAATCAAGTCTCCCTGAGATAAAGAGTTGGTTTTTAAGGAAAGAAAAGGAGACATCAGATAGCATTGGTGCTGGCTGCACTATCAGTCAGGAGTTTGTCTCAGGCAGTAGGTGAACAGTCTGAGACCGATGTTTAAAAATCCAGAATGTATACCACATGTGACTGCCAGAATATTACTGCCTGTTTCACCATTTGCTATTCTCCACACCTCCCAGGCATTTTCCAACAGAAATATAGTAGTAGTCAGAAGCAACAGAAATATTTAGAGTAGACCCTGGAGATCAAGCAGAAAATAAAACGTACAAAGCTCAATCATTTTCCAGTGCACAGCAAGTGAGAAACTGTATTTTTAAGACCTTTTTTAAACAAAACAAACACACACACACACACACAAAGGTATTCCTCAGCAGTAACAATTCCAGATTTGAAAAGGGAAAGTATTTTTCCTTGAAAGAATTCTGAATTCCTTTTCAAACAATTGTTAATTGTCAAAAGACCGTATTTTAGCAATACTGAACCAAAACCGAAACATTTCAGTCAAGCACATTTCACTTTTCTAAATAGATCTCTATTAATTCATGCTTTTCCAACTCATTTTTTTTCTATAATATTAATTTTCTCCTTATAGCTTTGTAACCGGCACTGGTAGGATTCTGTACATTCCCTTAAGTGTTGTAGCACTTTCATAGGGAACTACAAAGTCTTGTCAAAATAATTTAAACGAGAAAATGACAACAGTAATCACTAAAAGGGAAGTCACTTCATAATCTGTTCACTCAATACAGTACAACAACTACCAACTTGCAGTAGATGTAACAGGTTTTCCCCTGATTTGAGAAAGTTCCATGCAACACAGAATTAGCAAGTAAAACCCAAACAAAACACTCATACAGAGCAATGTCCCCCTTTAGCCGTTGTCTAATTTTTTGCCCAAGATTTGATTTCTCATTCTGCATAAACTTGAAATGGGATGTAGCATTGACAGATTTCAATTTCAAAAAGAAAGAAAGAAACTGTCATTCATATTTGCTTTTACATATACATCACTGCCTTAAGTCATGAAACTTGGAATCTTGTTCACATGATAAATCATTTCTGGTAGGATAGTTTAGGAATTACCGAAGTTCGTTTTGCTTTGCACCCTCAAACACACATGTGTGTGTTCATATATGCATATATATAAATCCACACAGAGGGATTTCTGTGCTAAACTGCATTTTGTGCAACACACGACTGTCTCATACAAATGACCACAGGAGATATCAGTCATCAGAGGATTCCAATAGCAAGGAATCTGTCTCTCCAATCAGTCTCTAAACTGAACCTTATCTTAGTCTCTATTTTGATTTTTCAGTCAATCATCTGCACGAATTTAAAAATATACTCACTTACTCACAGTATGTCAGAAAGCTAAATAGTATCTAGAAAAATGAGAACTCCTGCAGTGATGGAACAGCAGAAATACAGATCACATCCTTAAATGCAATAAAGAAGAATTCACGCAGATCTGGAAACTGAATGACAACAGAGAAAAAAAAGTACTGGAATTTTTTTTTTTGTATGATTTTGAGTGCACTCAAGCTGAGGTCAAGAGAGGATCTGGTCCAGTAAGTTTTTTCTGTTCTGGTTTTTAAGACTCAGTTTGGAAAAAAATACCTCATGTTAAAACTGACATATCAAATTACTGTCGCTGATGGGCTTTTCCAGTGTGGTAAAACCTTCTACTAGCTTTATTTTTGACAGGCCTTGTGATAATTAGTTGGCATTTAGAGAAAATGTAATGAACTTTTATTATTATTACTTAGGAGCTGCTAGTGGGTAGAGATTTATTGATCTGTAGAAAGCAGTGTCCATCTGAACCAAATTGGCCCCTATTCTTCACAGTCACGTAGTGGCACAAGAGCTGCACGTACGTGTAATAAAACCCTCCACTCTGTTGTTTATGTGAGTCCATCTTGTATTCATACTAATAAAGAACTTTAATATGTTTGACTTAATGTTTGAGTAATGACTGCAATGTGCAAACCATCCTGTGATGCCCTTGGATGAAAGACACTATGCTAGAATAAAGACCACCATACACATACAGCTTATGCCGATCTAAGAGACTACAATTCTCACACTTGACTCATAAGTTAACTTAACTGATGGCTGGTTTTATTATAACATGCAGAAATCTTTCAGTAAATTGGAAGTGAGAAGTTTTCAGTACAGTTATTCATTTTAACATAGAAACCTACGAGGAAATATCAAGACATAAAATAAAGAACAGAAGCAGTCACGGAATAAACAATGTTCTGTTAAGTAAGTGATATTTTTCTGGCTGTGCCTGAATCCAAAAGCCCTAAAAAGCGAAATTTGTGCCACTGGGGCTGAAAAATCATTCATGCTACTTGACAATCAAGGCCTTAAAAATGTGTTTGGAGGAAGTGGAGTGAATAGACAGCAAGCTCCACAACACAGAAATTCCACGCCACATTTAAAAACAAATTCAACCACCCATGTGACGAGGAAATCACCTCGTAATGGGAATCCAAGATTCATCAATCCCTCGAGTTACTGTGCCAGAAAAAGTAGTTTTTCAGGAAAGTGCATCCTAAAGCTAGAGTTGTTGAAAAGTACGTGGGTGCTCAAAGGAGTGGTACAGACTTTATCCAGAGCCCGTCAAAGCAGCACTCCCATCCACTGCAATAAGCTTTGGATCAGGTTCAAAATCTGAACGTAGTCCTCCCTCACTAGAATTGGCTGGTCACAACGGAAACCGTTTGGGCAAGGTACCCCACCCATAAACAGAGCACTTGGGGAGAATATAGTAGTAAGCAATTAAGTTTGTCTCTTTGCCAGGAGTAGGGGTTGTGTCTCCTCCTTATTCACCCTCTGAGAGAATAAAATGAAGGCTATAGCAAGGTGTTATCTCTGAGGGAATCTGAAAAGAAATGCTACATGAATAAGAACCAAGAGGATAAGTGTTCTTTCAATTTTGATCTGAAGATGGAAGAATTGAGTAAGCGATGGGGTAAGAGTCATTAGCAGATGGATGCAGTGTTTCCATCACTCCTCTCCTTGGGACTGTATAAATAGGAAGAGAAATAGAAAGGAAAGACAAACGTGAGTATGGAAACAGAGTTCCACTAAGGAAATTGCCACATCGACTAGGTGGAAGACAAAGATATGCAAGTCCATTTGCAGGAGAAAGAGAGCGTAAACACAGTTAAGTGGATATTAATGAACTCTAAGCAAGGATGGCAAGCCTGTTCTGAACTTACAAATCACATCCGCATTAATACCAAATGAGTTCATTAAGATTAACACTATTATGATGAGTATCAAAGGGATTAAAAGAGATTATGGCAAATAAGAGAGTCAGATAGGAATGAGATGTAATTACCTTCATATCTGGCTTATCTATAGCTGCAGAGAAAGACCCAACATTCAGTTCAAACTGGAGGAACGTAACTCGTATTTTAATCTGAAGTGTAATTTTCAGCAAAGCTGATCTCAACAGTTTGGGTTGAACGTGGCCCAGGCATGTGCAGGACAAGCAAAAGACGGGTGGGAAGGAGAACAGAGTGAGACAGGGAAGGGCAGGCCAAGCCCCCTTCTGCCCCAGCATCCTCACTGAAGCACAACGCAACTTAATCCTTGTGCCCCTGTGTCCAAAGTGTCCTGCTCTGACCCAAGCACTCATCCCAACATCATGCCTGGCCACGTGCAGGTCCAGGCACATATTTTTAGAGAAGGACTTAATGAAGCTCCCTTTAGAGGGGCAAAGCTTGGAAGAAGGCTCACTGTGGAGCACACCTAACTCAACTCAGAGCAAGGCAGCATGTTAAACATATGGATTTGACGTCTTGACTTCACTGGCGGAGGCAGTCCACCACTGCTTACAATTCTTGTTCAACACGTATTATACATGGTGAAAACACTCTACAACATTTCTGACAATCAGATACTCTTTCTTCAGTACCCTGAGTTTGAAAATTTTATTGGGCTTCACAAATATGAGGAGTCTTCCTAAACTATTTAAAGGAAATAGTCTAACTGCAGAGCTAAGAAAATTGAAGAGCACAGGGATGGAGTGAATCACACTCAGTGAACTGAAAATATATCTTTTTACTTGAACCTCATGCTTTTGTACAGCAACTACAGAGTCAAATCCTTTGTGCATGCAGAGACCAGCTAAGAAGCACCAAATTACTGCCTAAGATCACACAGTGTATAGAGAGGATAGTCTGCCAACGCACACATAAAACAACAAAGGCGGAAATGTTCCTTGGGATCGTGGTGGGGAAAATGTATTGGGACTCTTCCAGCCGGGCCCTGCTTCGAGCAAATTGCCTTTCTTCAGAGGCCGACCACGCGCGGTCAGCCTCCAGTGCAAACACCGCTTATGAGCTTTGGTGTGTTTGGCCTCTGGTTTGTTTGACAGGTTACATGTGCTTCTGAATATATCTTCTGATGCTCGTTTACAGAGCGCTGCTAACGTTTCTCTTGGCTGCTATTTAAAAAATCAGGTCTCTAAAGATATCATCCTTCAATGAGAAAATCCTCTTGCCAGAAGGCCCAGCTTCAAACACAGTGAGGCCGACAGTCAGAGCCGCCGACCTCTGGTCACAGAGCTGTGAGCCCACGGCTATACCTGCACATGGCTCTACGCAGTGCAAGACGGACAATGGAGGAATCCAGAAGGGGCAGCAGCTATAATTTTTTGTCCGAAACGAATGTGCAGCTCAAAAGCACTTGTCAGAGCTGTCTGGCTCTCTTCAGAACAGTTATACCCCATTAATTATACACTTTATTGCTTCAATAGGCACAGGAGATTTTTATACATACACATGTACATATGCATATGGAATTTACAACTGCAGTTTTTTTGAAAGAAGCCTTTAAAACTGTTCCCTCTGTGGTAGCATGTTGAAATCAGTTAAGTAGCAGAAGTAAATCATAACTTAGAGATGCAATGCATTTTTGGAAGGGAAGGACTTATATCTTTATACCCTCTACCTAGCTTCTCCAAGCAGGAATCAGTGGGGTGGGAGGACATGGCTGCTTTGTGAATGTTGTGAGCATAAGGCAGGGTCATCAGTCAGCCAAAAGCATCCCAAGCATCAATACATTCTCCTCTGCTGCCCTCCCCCTCAGGTGAAACATGAATAGATAGTACCAGACAATGATAAAGCGATCTCCACAGACTTCCAGGGCATGCTGCACTGTGCATTTTGTGTGGATATTGATAGAGAAGTAGCAAGGATGTGCAGGCAAAGATGGAGCATGACAAAGCCTGCCATCTTCTGCCCAGCACCTTGCCAGTATGACTAGACACTGTCCTAGGACAACACTGACAGACTTCCTTCACCAAGTGTCCAGCCAGAAGAGTCAGGAAAGGAAAGAGTACATTCCAACCAGCATCCGAAGGCAGGCAAAGGGAAGAATCTACACTGCTTTACTCTGATGGTTCATGGAGTTGCACTTCCCAACATTTCTAGGAGAAAATATGAGTCAGAAATCCTACGGGAACTCCTGCAGCAGCACAGCTCCCTCCACAACCCACACATCCTCAGCAGAGCACTGCGCAATCTAACCCATATGGTATATCTGCACTGCAGTGTGGGCCAGAACCGGGTGCGGCCTTACATTCAGCTCTCAAATGATAAAAGTTTGGCCCATGAGCAACTGTTTGTGCTTGAGCAGTTGTCTGCGGAGCCTGGAAATCAGAGCATTTAGGAAAACCTGTGGGTTACAGCTAGGTGAAAGATGGCTTTGCAGAGGCTGGGGAGGGGCTCCTGTCCTGCTCAGAGGTGAGGGTTTGTGATCCCAGCAAAGCACTGCTTTGGGGTATTCTGAGGAGCAACACAGGGGTCAACACGAGCTTAAAAACAAATAAATATATAAACAAAATCACCAAACCCCCAGGAGCAGCATTTTAGGCTATTTGTAGTTAGCCAAGTAAATCTCTGGAGCACTGCCATTCCAGTGGACACCAATGCAGCACTTCGCTCTGTGAGAGGAATTCCCTGAAGGGGGCACTTCCGAGACCAGAATCCCAGGAGCAGCTCCTGACACAGAAACCTGATTCAGGCAGAGCGGGTGTCCCGAGGACACCACCTGGCATCTCCCGTTCACCCCACATCTACACACAAGCACAGTCCAAGAGGGGTCTCAATGTTATACGCCTCATTGCCCACCCTAATGCTAATGTGCGAGCTTGGGGAGGAGGCAACTTTTTCTCTGCCCTCAACCCCAGAAGTTGTTGGAAATGCGGACAAAAGTCTCAAAGGTCTGCAGGGAGACAGATTCAGTAAGATAACCACAGTGCTCTGTCCTGCAAAGGAAACTGCCGTGGGCAGACGTCCCAACTAGCAGGTACTTCTGAAGGGCAGACCCATCGCATACTGATCTGTCTCACAGGATCTGGACCTCAGTGGCCCCAGACACTGCGAGAAAGCAGTGAGCTCAGGCTGAACTAACTATAAGAAAGATGCTAACAAGTCTTAGAGACAAATCGCTGAGGCTCCTAAGGATAAGCTCCGCAAATTGCCTCCTTTCATGTTGCATTCTCTGCTGTGGAGCTCCAGCGGTAGGACCCTTTACGCACTGCCGGGCAGAGGCTGAACTGCTCTCTTCATGCACTTTCAAATTCGGCACTACGCTCGGAGAACCACCCCTTTTCTCTTTGCCTTTCTCTTTTCTTTTTGCTCTCTTTGGGCTTTTTGTGAAAGAGACACTCGGTTTCAAACCATTTATAAAATTAAAAAAAAAAAATCCTAGTGGAAAATAATTTGCAGCTGTGATAATATCACATTTTTAAAAATACCGTGATATAGTTTTACTTTTAATAATAAAAGATAAAAAAGGGGAGTCTGTGAATAATTAGAGAGTGCAGTCTGAAGCCAGTTACAGTCACTGCAATTGATAATAAACTTAAACCCCCTTGACAGCAGGTAAATGCTTTGCAACCCTGACCCCCTTCCTCTCACATTACTTAACAACCCTGCAGTTCCAGCATTACATCACCATTGAAGCGATTGGTTCCTGCGTTTTAACTCTCTCCCCGTCTCCTCCGATTAGAAGCCACACAATGATGAAAAAAAAAAAAAAAAGAAAAAAAAAAAAA
>PPHD01002616.1:14643-34957 GCA_002909625.1 Bambusicola thoracicus
TCAAAAAAAAAAAAAAAAAGGAAGAAAAAAAAACTTCTCTCAAGTTTGCTGCACTCCTTGTTTGGGTTTGGTTGGGTTAAGAATCAGCTTCTGCTGCTAACAGTCGGGGTTACACACACCAGAAAACAAACTCTGTCGAAGTGGAAGAGAGTGGGAAAGGGGGACGAGGGAGGGGAGGAGAAGAGGAGGAGGAAGGCGATGGGGGGAAAAAAGTATATAGGAATCAGAAAAGGAAAAGAAAATTAAAAACAAACCTCATGGACATCACTGAGCCTGAATTCCCTGCTGAGGTGCAGAACATGAGAGCCCTGGAATGAGTGTATGTAGAACTTGAGCCAAAGCTTAACTAGCCCGAGTGAGTCATATCCTTCCCATTTGATTCCCGTCCAAATGATGATGTAATGCACTGGCCCTCTCCCTCGTTCGCTCCCGCTCACTGCACTGCCTCCCTCCTCCCCTTTTCTCCTTTTTAGCTCAGTGCTGGTGAAGTCACCATTTAAATCTGGCAGAGCTGAAGCAAAAACTTCAATGTAACCAAAACAGCCCCAGGCCAAGTTCCAGACGTACTGAGACTTGGTGGTGCAATTGCCATTGGAAACGAGTAAACAGAGAAAGAAACAGTGCCGCCTCTGAACGGCCTGCGCAGCTGCCTGTGGGATCTCAGGGAAGCCCAGGGACGGGGCTGGCTTGATTGACGGGGTTGACCAGGAGATCCTACACAGAACGTACTCGCGTTCGAATGCCCGCGCATTCCAGCCTTCAAGAAGATCCAGCAATTGGGAGAGGAGGAGATAGAGCCGGAGGGCAGTGGAGAACATTTGAAGCGCGCGCAGCATGTTTGTTTGGGTCCGGGAGAGTGTACAGCACTGATTTTGCCGGTTGTGTCACTGCGCTGGGCTTTCTCCCCCTTAACCGCACAGAGCTGGCACATGAAGGGCTGGAATCGAGCCCTGTGTTTTTGAATGAGGACTACGGGGCTGTTTCTTGTTGCATCTGTAGACTTACCGGTGCAAGGCACTTTCTCTGCTACTTCGATAGTAGCAGAAAAGCCTGAAGCCATACAGCACTGTGAACTTCTGAACCAACAAGCTGCAGTGCTGCTATTGTTTACCCCGCATCCGAAACAATTCCTCTCTGGTGTTTATTTCACAAGTCTGACATGCACGGCTTTTTTTAAGGGTAGAGAACATTTTGAAGCGGAACCAGTGAAAACTTTTGAAAACGAAACCTCTCACGTGCACTGGCATCAGCTATCGTGGTGCTGACTGCTCAGCATCGTATGGCAGAGTCCAACTCCTGCTAATGTGACACACTGCAGCAACCGTAGCTGAAATGCCTCACGTGTCCTCTCCTACAGAAGTTTTTTCACTGTTTATTACTTACCATTAATTGTATTCAACTGTAAAAAGTGGCCATTCTGCACAAGAATGCAAAGCCTGAGCAATAACAGCAATACATGAGAACATCTCAATACCCATGCGTGTGCTGATATGCGTATCAGTTTGTATTGCCAGACTACAGAGGTGCAAGCATTAAGGGCACCTGAAACTCTGGAGAGGTGTTTAAAACTGGCTCCTTGCTTTATAGCAAGAATTTCAACATATTTTACAAAGTCACCTTACCCACTGTCTCAGAGTGAAATTCAGTTTTAGAACAGTGAAAACATCTATTCCCCACACTCAGAAAGCAACAGGAAAACATATCAATGTGTTTTCTTCCTTATAATGATGGAATTTACAGAAAAATAATTTCTATTGCCTAGCAGCATTTTAGCAACAAGAGTTTGTGGGGAAGAATTCATTAATTGATCCCCGTAGTGATTTAATGTTCCTTATACAGCAAGGCAACAGAGATTATTGTAAAGTAGCAAAGTTTCCTCCCCGAGATGCTCTTAGGGTTATAAATTATCTCCAGAATGTGCTTCTATGGATCAGCACAGCCAGCTTCAGTCATGGTTCGGTCTTCAATTCAAGTAGTTTCAGCCATGAACTCAAATGATTTGTGTTTAAGGTACAGATGGTTTTCAAAGATAGAGTGAGAGGAGGAGAGAAACGAAGGGTTTCTCCTATTCAATTAAAAAAGAGCAGATCTCCGCAGCAGACTGACCTGCTGGGTGACACCCTCAATTGATATTGATGCTGCAGCCACTCAGAGTGACACCTTTATCAAGCGAGGCAGCTCTGAATTAGAGGTGATCGGCCATAATTATTACTGGCGCCACTGAAGCCTGTGGCTTGACAGCATCAGATGTGGTTGTTATAAAGTTTGGTCCATTGTGTCAATGGCCCGTATAACTCATTTATGTCTGAATTACCAGCTATTGATTTTTTGTCTTCTGTAATGTAATAAAATAAAAGTTAGATCATTCTTAAAGCTTTCTTTTAATTCCAGCTTTGCCGATAGTTTCCCCTTAAGCTCAGCTCACTTCTCCCTCTCCACTATAAAAAAAAGTGACTTCCAGCCCTTTTTCTGTGCATGTCTAGGAGGTCGCCTTCCCTCTCTCTTTCTTCTTTTTATTTTGTCTTCTTATATTTATACTGCTGGACTGCACAGCTTAGGTTCAGCATTCATCCTCCATTACACCACTAGCATTGCTGTGAAGTTTTTCACCAGCTCAGGACAGATCCCTGGCTCAGAACAGCTTCAAACTGATGGGAAATATGGCTACATCCTATGCCCAAACATAGATCACCAGGCCCACCTCTGGAAGGAAGGAAGCTACCACCACAGAGAAAAACTATTGCCCTGAGGAATGGAGGTGATTCTGGAGCTGCTTGACCATATGCATCCATTTCTGCAGCCATTAGTAATGAACTGGCCTCTTCTCATTCCTCTGGAAGACCCACACAACCAGCAGGCTGCTGGATGGAAAGCAAAGTGCAACCCAAAAGATGGTGCAGTACTGCCATCCTGGTTCAAGCATTTCTCTGGCAAATGTTCCCTTCACAAAAGAAAACTTAGTTTGCCATCATCAAGAGCAGACCCATTGTCCATCTATGAGCGTCCTTAATCAACATATTACAGGACTGACTGGATTTGTATAGGTAACGGAGCTTTTAATTATTGTTAGTCACATAGACACACCCTCAGAATACTTATAGTGCCTAGAAAACAGTCTCTGCATTATAAAACATGTTTTTTTGAATTCAAGCATTTTCTGACACGAAGGAGAAAGATCCAAGCAGCCTGATCTGCCCATAATTCCTAAATGATGCATTTACACCAAAGATCCATTTCAAGACGCATACAGCTTTAAAACACAGCTTGTGCTCCAAAGGAGTTAAAATTATTTGTGCTTGCTAGCGGGAATACAAAAGGCTCTTTCCAGGCAGGTATTTCCAAGGCCTATTGATTTTTTCTTCCCCCTAACAGGAAACACTGTTTTCCCATTTTCCTTCCTGTGACAGACCAGCTAGTGATAAAGAATGTCCTGTGCTCAAAGGAAATTCCGCTTGCATTCAAGAGCTCCCTCTTTATCTGTTTACTCTTCTGTCTTTTCTTTCTCCCCCCTCTCTGCCCCTATCCTTAAATTTCCATGCTCAGCCACGCTCAAGAATAGGGCTGTTGTGATGGGAGTTGTGGGATGTTTTAATTCTAATGGGAGTCTTCTTCAAAGTAGAGCCCTGGCCAGCACAGTTATGACTCCAGCTTAGCTGTCTCGTTCAGGAATGCTTGCAACACCCTCCCTGCAGCATGTTTCATCCTTAGGGAAAGGGTGGTGGGGCACACCACAGATGTTTGGTGTAACAGAAACTCCACAAAATCACTGCTCCTGCTGAAAGTTTCCACTCTGAACAACCAGAAAGCTCTGAACTTTGAGAGCCCAAATGTCAGAGCACATTGGGATTATCTCACGAGCACATTGCAACAAGGAACTGGGTGTACTGCAGCTGAGATGGCTGGTGAACAAATCATCATCTATACGTGCATTTTAGGTGAGTGTGTCACACACAGCGTTTGGGACTGACCTGTGCCTATTTTGATCAGTGGCCCAAAGCACTACGACAATGCCTGGGGATGAAAGCAGTGTAGCCTGATTATTTTTCTCTCTACTCCTTGGCTCTTAAAGAGGCTTGATTAAGAAAATATTCTGTAATAATGGTCCTACACTCAGGAAAGTCTCATTTTCATTCCGACATTATTTTTCATTTCTAACCCAAGAGCCTTACAGTCCCTGTGGAATTGAAGAGGCCAGATAATTTCAGGGTTAAACAAGCTTTAATGACTATCACATGTATGGAACCTTAAACCTAGTATTAAAAATTATTTTTTTTAAAGTGGCATCTCTTCCTTTTTTAATTTAAAATAGCCGTCCAGGTGGTTTCCTAAGGATTTCTTTGCAAATTGCTTCCAGTGAACCTTTTCAGTTACAGACCACTGCAAACCCATGTGGTGTTACTCAGCGTTCAGTTCAACTTGGGTGTCCCGTGTTTGCAAAGTGGACAGGGGGACCATCTTCACAAGAGCCTACACAGAAAGGCTGTGGGTTCTGAGCCTGCCAGCTGTCACCAGCAAGGACATAAGAAAACACAGATCCACCAAGTTCAGCAATGAGCGCATTTTTCAAATTGCTAATGTGATATTGGGACACATACTCCCAAGTCACTCAGGTGCTTCTGAAAAAGCTGCTCTCCTTCAAGGACACTCAGTCCCAAGTGCTCAGCACTGGGCTGTGGCAGAAGTAGAGTGGGTTTTTCCATGAGCTATCCAAAGTATCTAGAAATGTGTTTCCTGAGAACTGCCCCATACTTCTTGTATTTGAGCACTGTAAAAAAGTGGATTGGACTCAGTGATCCTGAGTGGTTCCTTCCAACTCTGGATAGCCTATGATTCTATATTCTAAGTCTATATGAATCCTGAAACAAAGATCTCCCCCTCTCACATATATGACCAAATGCGCTGCTAGGTTAGAAATGCACTATTGAAAATATTAAAGGAAAAAGAACAAGAATTTGGGGTAGAAAAGCTCTGGAAACAGATGTTCTGCAACAAACCATGTATATGCACAATGAGTGTGATGGCAGTAGGACTTGCAATGAATCTTATCCAAAATTTTCCAAAACAATCTCAAGACAAGAACTTCTTCTCAGGTGATGCTCTGAAGCAGGTTAATGCCACTTGGGATCAAGTTTTTAGCACCTGGGACACTGAACCACGAGAAAATAGAATGGAACGTTGCCTATATACCTTCACAAAAGAGCTGTGGGCCAGCAACGAGCAGCTGACCTGGAAGTGAAGAGCTCTGTACCCAATTATGTATCAATGAGTCATCTAGTCCAAGGAGCCAGCTATTTTATTACAGCTGTAAACCACAAATACCATAGACAAATAATGCAGCAATTTATGCAAAATAATAAATAATGTTTTACATCTCTATAGAACCTTTTGCCCTAAAAGATCCCAAAGCACCTCCCAGGCAAGCCATAAAAAAGTAATGCAATGCAATCACCCTTGACGTGGGTGATGGCAACCCGCCAGCCACCCGCATAGGAGCGCAGAGGAGAGATGTTGACTAAGGACAAAAGTAAACAGCTGCAATTATTTAAAAAATGCTGAGTAATCTTTACTGTTCATCCATAATGAAAAGGAGATTCTCTTCCCTCCAGTGTGATTCTGATTACTCTAATGGATAATTAGTCCATGCTTGGTGAAGAGTGATGCCATCACTGTTTTTAGTGCTGCACAAAGACCCAGTCATTTGTGTATCCTAAATACTTTGATCCCTCACCTCAGATATCTTAATATTTAATGTGAAACTTCATAGGTTTTATCTTGGACCTAGTTTAAAACTTGCTTCCCATATGGTTGCATTTTAGCTCCTGTAGCAAGAGAAAGGGTGCAGTGTTGGATGTTCTCTTTGTTGTGTTTCTAAAAGGCACAAAAGTAAGCTGAAATTGCAAAGTATGGGTTAAAAGAGCAAACCCATATGCTGAAATGAAATCTGTGCTGTGGAGCACCGTGTGGTAAGCACTGAATAATAGTACAGCTAAGCTCTAATACAATCATCTTCGTCATCTTCATGCACTTTTTTTTGTTTGTCTGTTTGTTTGTGGTTTTGGTAGCCTCTTTTTTATTTTTCCAGCATGACTAAAATAATCAACATTCTAATGAAGCTTTTTAAAAATAGGCAAAGCTCTGAGGCCCAGCTGAATTTGGAAAAGGAGAATTCAGGACGCAGAACAGCCTCAACACAGCAGCACTGATTTACAGTGCTATTTGATAGAAGAGCACACAAGGTCACTTGTTCTTAAAGATGAGTCCTTTCTTTTTAGTAATCCAGCTGACAGTTCAATATTTCCTTCATGAAAGTAAACAGCTGTACCTGATCACTGGGAAATATTTGCTGGACTCTTGCTGGACAAATTGGATTTAGTTTTGAAGCCCCATGAATTACAGGTAGCCGAGCAATCCTGCTGGCCCCAGCTCATCCTCAGATACACAGTTAACACCATTCAGTTGCTGTCAGGATGTTGAGAACTCATTATACCAGTGGTACCATTTGCAACTTGGCTCCATCCAAAGGTCTGGATTTAATCTATATGCAGCATCTTGACACCGAAACTACAGCTTCTTTTAGTATAGATTAGAATTTTTATGTGTTTGTTACAAAACAAAGAAGTCTGCAACAAGGAGACTGAGACTGAGTCCCAACTCAGGGCCAGACTGCAATTCCCTGTTTTGCAGGATCCCACTGAAGTGTAACATAATGTTTCCAGTAGAAGAAGTCAGCCGCAAGAATTAAAACTATTGCTGATGACATAAAGCTGTCACTTGATTAGACATTTCATTTAAAAGGGAAAAATTACTGTCTTTTCTGATTTTTTTCCCTATTTTTTGGTGGTGTATTTCTTTTTTGTAATGAGAGTTAAACAGGAAATACTAGTTCGATTTCCCTCATAGCAACTTCTCCAGTCACAGACGCATTATCTGAGAGATCCTTTCTGAAACTGAGTGAGGTCCATCTGTACTCACTTATGTTTTTAGGATTTTCATGCAATGTTTAGTCCTCCAAAGCTCTTCTTCTGGAAAAGAATGACAATCTATTATCTCTAAACATACTCCAAATAAACAGACTTCTCATACACTCATTCACATCTTTCAGGACTCTGAAAGGAAAGTATCTGCATTTACTGACTTCAGAGCCAGTTACACCACTAGTTTTGCTTTGATGATAAATGAAAGAGAAAATATTTCTATCTTGACTTCCCCATTTGATGGTGCAGGATGCTGCTTTACTTATAATGCCAGTTTCTGTGAATCAAAATGAACAGCTTTTCCATTCTTGAACTGAAAAATGGAATGAAATCTAGCTACAAAACATCCACGTACATGGAAATACGCAGGGAGTAAGAGCGTATTCCACACAAACTGTGACTACTGAATTTACACTTGGGAACAGGCATCTGTTTGGACACTTCCTGACTCTAGCCTGCTCCTACCACTGTGCAAGCCCAAATTCTCCATGTTTATCCTTACTGACCACAGTCCATGTCAGTGAGGCACTCCTGCAAATTCTGTACTGGAAAAATCGCACTGGCGCGCTGGCATCCCTGGTGATTTTTCACATAAGGATAGAAGATTAACTTTCTGCTAAAGAATGAACCACAGTCAGCTCAATTTTATAAATCCCAAGAAACTAGACTTTAATTTGTTTAAATTAGAAAAAAAAGATTTATTATGGAAACAGGATAAACAAATTAAAACAATGATGACTAACCCATCTGAGAACCTGCAGAGTTCACTTACGGCCCAAGATTCCCTCTAGCGTGAGTGGAAACTTCTGTGAATGTATCTGAATGGCTTTGAGGCAAATGAAGCAGCACCTAGATCTGTTTCCCAGCTTAACTGGGATGGTATGTGTTTAACCTTCCAGACTGTGAGACTTCACCATTTCTTACCCTTATCCCCAAAACTTTCCTTTGCTCCTTCCTTAGTTTCTCAGGGTTTTGAAACTTTCTACTGCCTTTGTCCCTCATGTTCATATTTCCACATGTTAATTATTCTGCACAGAGATGCCAATCTGAATTCAGCCTGAAACCACTTCAGGGCTTATGTATTCTTGTAATTGCTTCATAACTGGAACATGTGTCTCACCACCCTCCACGTCAATAGTTGCAACATCATTTTCTCTGGCTTTTACCAATGCAATTTTACCTCTTTCATATCTGTCCAGACTGCTGCTGCAAAGACCATCTTTCTAACACTTTGCCTTGAACGTGCCAGCTCTTTCTTTGTCCTTTAATTAGCACAGTCGGAACTTCCTCCTGAGAAGCTGCTTTCTTTCATTTTCTAGACTCTCGTAGCCATCCTCCCCACACCTTCCCCAGCACGTTTTCTTAATAGATCAATTCACCATGCCAGCCTAACACCTCTCAGTGCGCCTGGAAAGCCATCTTCCTGACACAACATTATTTAAGACTGCCTGTACCTTGAAAGCAAACAGATCATTGCAGAAGTTTGTTGTCAGCCCATCACCACTTAGAACTACTACGACTACTCACGAGCCCTCCTTCTGCATCACCGTACTGAGATGATGAACTGCTGCTTCTTCTAGAAATTTTTATTAGTTCCCCCAGGCACAGCCTTGCATTTTTTAATACTGAATTTCATTCCATTACCGTTAGTTCAGTACTCAGAGATCATCCAGGTTTTTTTTGTTGGTGGTTTTTTTTCCTCCTTTTCTTTTCTTTTTTTTTTTTTTTTTTTTTTTTTTTTTTTGTATAATGTCCAGGTCTTTCTCTGTATTGCCAATGTCTCCAAACCCTGCATCACCTAGCAGCACTTGTTATACTTGTATTACAGTCAGTAATGAAAGCGCTAAACAAAATTGGATCTGCACTGAACTCCATGAAACTCCACAAGTAACCTCTTCCAACCCAACACCTTCCCATTCAACTCCATCCTGGTCCTTTCCGCTAACTGTACCTTCATTTTAAGCACGCTAAATGAAGCCTACCTGCCCTGTTTCCTAGAGGAGACTCCCCCATGTTAGTTGTGGTTCTTGGGATTTCAAGAAGAACCTGTACTTGAGATGTTTCTTTGCTGATAGAATGGGATAAGCAACCTTTCTGGGAGGTTTTAAGATAAATGTTTTAATTACAGTGTAAATAAGTAGCACAAATACTACTGAGACATTTAAGACATATTTCAGATGTCTACTGACTTTCACATCTGTATTAGAAAAACTCTGCATCTGTACCCCAAAGAACTGGGAGGCCCTCTAAGGCACAGCATGCCATTCTGTACTGATTACCCTCATTACTGGGAAGTATCATTCTGTAGAATTCTTGGTGTTCCTAAAAGAGCTTTCATAAATGGATGATTTGCTTATTTGATTAATGTCATGATCTATGGTTGCAAATCTGTCTACTGTTGCTTTCTCAGGAAATTATTTCACAAACTTCACTTCTGGGTGTTGCTTAACATCCAGCACCGACTCCACTATAAACTCACACATATGATTTATCTGGTAGCCAGTGTGTGTGGGAGGAAAGATCTAGGAGTCTGACAAAACTTCACTCCTTTTAGCTTTCGGGCCATCACACGCTGAAATCTCGACTGCTACGCTCCATAGCCTGTTTGTAAATCCTCAGCCAATGCAAGTTATTAATACTGAGTTTGCACTGAGTGCAAAATGAAAGTGATTAGGCACATCCTTAAAAAAAAAAAATTACACGCACATGTTTTACTAGCTCTAAATGTTAAACCAGCCGATTACATCATACCAACACAGTAAAATTTCCTCTGACGTTACCAAGGAAACTGTTTTTGCTAAATAACAACCGAGTCCCTTCATTTAATTTGAATTCACACAAGATTCAAGTTTAGCTTAATCTCACTTCACAGAAATCTCATGCTGTAATTCCACAGTGTCTGTTCGGACTGGCTGGGATGCTCTGCAGTCAGTTCGGAGGGAAAAGCTCTCTGGGGACTGCAGCAAGGCTTTCTCAAATGAGGGGCCCTTGTCTGTTGTATTTGCTGTTCTTGGTGGCCTGCCAGCAGCCCCAAATTTGGCAAGGTTCAGAGCACAATCTGCAGTCGGGTTGCTTGATTATCATTAATGTTATTATTTTTATTGGTTGAGTTAATATGTTTTCACTTTGTTGTGTTTTAATTTCACTTTGGTTGTCAGTGTTGCCTATTCTGTATCTCCAGCTTGAAGAGATGTGAGGATGGTCCAGGGGCAGCCACCACAGTCAGCACCTAACAGCTACTGGTACAGTTCTTGTTCCTCTCTATTTTGGAGGCAATTTATGAACTCTCTGTTTGGTTACATCTGATTCCTTAGTTGCTCAACATTTTCATAACATTCAAACAAAAGGTATTAAATACTTGCAATTACTATTCAAAGAAAAAAACAAACAAACAAAAAAAAAGGAAGCTGGAAGTACCCAAAAGCATCCTCAGGGATTTAGCCAAATGGTAGCTGATCAGGTGAACACAGTGCAAACCCAGGATCACCGGTGTGATTTCATCTACCTAGCTGTAATGCGGATAATACACATACGTAAGGCACGCATCTCGCAAGCACGTACTGAGATAACAGATATTATCACACAGAAAGCATTATATATTTATTAGAAGCGTAACTACGTAAAAGATAAAGCTGTCTTAAAAGAATATTGGAGGATGAATGACATTAAAATTTACGTTTACAGTTGCACCTTCACTTTCATACTAACCCCCTCCTCTTTTTTTTGAAGAAGGATACTTTTGAATCCTTCCAAAGCGTTCCCTTTTTAGGCTAAATACTGAAGGCCTCATCTTTGCCAGATAATGAATATTTTAAAAAATATTTCCTTGAACCATTTTGCCTGTCTTTTATAAGGGCAGAGAAAAGCGTAAAGAGCTCTACACTTAGAAACGCTGGGAAAAGTTGAACTTTTCCGTGAAAACAGTCCACTTGAAGGAAGAAAAAAACGCTTTAGAGGGTATTGATAGAAATTAGGTTTCATTTGGTGAAGTCTTTCAAAGTTTTGTTTTGTTTAGGGCAATTATGTTTTCCACAAGTCTTCTTGCTAAGCTTTTAAATCATGCACCTTAGAAAAACAACTCTATTTTTCATTTCAGCTAGCTCAGCTTCTATAAAAAATTTATAGGGACTAAGAAAAAGGTCTGTAACCTGCAGAGTGCTAGTGGATTTAGAAAGAAGCACAGATGAGAGACACAGTCTGATACGCTGTCTGGAGCTCAGCTCAGCGAATTCACAAGAAATGCTTTCATACAAGAGCTCTCTGTTTTGTCTTCTCACACATACATTTGATCTAATCTGTTGGCTCTCCCGGTCTATGATACCAATTTTATTCTTCCTGTTCTCACTTACTCAGCCCTCTCCAGGCTACATCTGTGACCTCCCTGGTCCTTCTGCTCCATTCTACCCTATCACTTCCTGTCCAGTAAAAATACCAGCCTATAGCTACTTCTTTTTTCAGAGAAATTTCCAACATAGCTTGTCTTTCTTCAAATCCCACCAGCTCACAAACTTCATATTGCCTATTTGTACAGAGCTAATAAGCAGTAGAACCAGCACAAGTGACCATCTGTGTCATCTCCTCTGTTCAAATATGTTTCCACTGAGCTAAGCTTTCTCACCTGCGCTTGAATGTGCTCCTGCTCAGGAGTCATGCTTTTCATTCAGGAGGCTTGCTAACAAAATTATCTCAGTTGGCAATAACCAGGACCAATGCATCTTTACAAACTGCTTTAGGAAACATGTTTTTAGCCAGATAGCACTGCAGGCAGCAGGTTGAAAATAAACCAGAGGGTCAAAGGGATATAAATAGAACAAAACAACAAGAATCCTTTTGCTTTTTTATTTTTTTTCCTCACTGAAATAGTGTTAATGGTTGAGTAAATTCAAAAATCTTTTTGACAGTATAAACTTACTAAAAATGTTTTTCAAACATTTACCACAAGGTGCCAGCAGTTCTTTAATGCTTTTTTTATTTCCACTTCCTTCAGTATGTATTCAAAGTAGTGGTACAATGTGGAAAAGACTTCGGGCAGTGAAGTCATAAGGAGCATTAATGCCAGGATCAGAGACCACTGAGAGAGAACAAGATCCCACATACATAACGGCACCTTCGAAAGAAAAATGAAGACAAAGATTGAGTTATTCATGCAGAGATATGAAGTGTGTCAGTGTGTGGATGTTTAGGGTTTGTCTGAACTTTGGAAACCAGACCAACTATATACGTAGATTGCTCTGAAACTAATGCCTCCTATCTACTTCCATGCAAACTACATCAGATACAAAGAAAAAAATAGCACTGTTTGATAGAGAAGATTCTCAGTTACAAAACACTGTTTTTCAGAATAGTCACCACCATTAGCTGTGCCTTTTTGTCAGCGATGTACAAGAGCCTGCATGCCGAGCTCATAAAAATCTCCATAGCCATCCAGAGCATGGCTTATCTTTCATGTCACTATCACTACTGCTGAAATGTACCACCCACCACCGCACTGTGCTCACATCCACTGTTTGGTCTCCATAAACTTTCAGCAAGCATCAATGAATATCAATGGGAGCAATTTTTTCTGCGTGGAGAAATTCAATTACACACCTCTGCTTCATGCACACTTCTATGTCAGATACAATTGTGTCAGACTGCCCCTCAGCTGCCATCTGCCAGACAGAAACAAAATGTAGCAGGATACTGGTGGGAAGGTTCAACCTCTACTGCCGTACCACCAACATCCACCTCTGATGTTATGGCCCAACATATAAAATAGGAGGCATTACTTTCGGAGCAGCCCTCACAGCTCAGCCTGCAGTGAGGATATTCAGCTACCAACTTAGTTTTAGCTAGATCTTATCCTCTACAAATATTAGTGTGAGGGAGTAAATACACAATATAGCTACAAGCACTCTCTTTGTGTTATAACCCCTCCTAATATTTGCACAATATTGCTGGAAGCTACCTATCAGAAGTCTGAACTCAAATGAGAAAATGAGGTGTGTTATGCATAGCCATCTGCCATTTCTAAATGTATTAATATTAAAATCTCCATTAGGACTTTTTATTGCAGGCAAATGCTTTCCTATTCATTTTGGCTGGACAGCGTTGATTCTAGTGCTCACTACTGTTAAGCAACCACGTTGGTGAAGATTTACCAGTATTTAAGTATCAAAAACAGACTTTCAACAATGAAATCAGAATAACTGAGTACCAGAACAGCAGGACTTAAAAGAGGCTGCCTTCTCAGTCTGTTTTATTACATTTTCAATCATATAGCTATAACATGAAAGGTTATTAGAAAAATGAACTGAAAGTATCCATACATGTTATAGACACTCCATTAAGTCTTAATATTTTATACACATGCAGCTCTTTCCACTCAGAAAGGGTCACAAAGCAATTTACAAACAATATATGCAGAACTAACTTGAGACATTTAATGCAATATGGTTTCCCTTCATAGAGATACATGACTAAACATCCCCAATGAGTAATATGGCTAGCAGCCATAACAGCCTCAGGCTGTGATCTGGTCTGCTCTCATAAGCTAAACAGGGTTAGTCTTGGCCAAATGCATTTGGGAGCTCTCCAAGGAAATCCCAGGGTGCTTCAGGAAGCAGAGCTGGTGATTCAGTAGGTGGCATACTTCCCCTGGAGTGAGCACCGAAGCAACTCCAAGGGAAGTGTTGGTAGGTGCAACACAATTAACCAAATGGGATTTCAGGCTGAGGCTGGCCATTTGTCATGCTGTCATGATTTATTAGGGATGCTATAGATTCTGCAATTAACAAAAATAAAGAAAGAAGAAAAGAAAGAAAAATAAAAGGAGTCGCTGCTGAACAGTCCTCCTTCTGCAGAGCTCATTTAGTTTGGAGCAGTTGACAGAATTTATTTCTAAGTTTTTCAGTTGCAAATGTTTTGTTTCAAATGGGAACCATGTGTAAATGCTGCTGTACTTCTTGGTCCTCACCAACACGGAGTGAATTTTTTGCCTCCCACCCACATTGTTAAACAAAGTGGTTACAGAGTTCCCTCGGTGTGCAAATTCCTTCCTTCTCCTCAGCACTGGTAGCTCCATCTGAAGCACCACATCCACTTTTAAGCACTGTTCCTAGTTAACATTGGGCCAGACAGAGACAACTCTCTAGAGAAACACTTGAAAGTCCAGAAAAGAGAGCAAGAACACACTGAGCAGGTTAGTTAGCCTATGGAAGACCAGACAGAGAATGGACATCACACGTTTTCAAATACACAAGAGGCTGCTGAAGACAGAAAGAAGGAATACAATATTTTTCCCCATCCATACTGAGTAGAACCAAAAATAAAATGAACTTATATTTGCTTCAAGGAGTGTTCAGGTTAGAATCAAAGAAAAAATTATCTCAAAGTAAATGCAGTTAAGTACAGCAATTGAATGTTGGGATGTGTGCCCTCTATTTCTGGAGGTTGTCAAAAACACATTAGAGATATTTCTGTCAGGAATGATGTAGATGTTACTTAATTCTACTTTGGGTAGAGGATTAGATGGACACTTGAGGTCCCCTGCAGCTATATAGTTCAGTGATTCCGTAATTTTTATGAAAGGAAAATATTTATGGCTTTGGTATTACAGATTTCTTCCTATTTGTATCAAGTTTAAAATAATAACATTTCCAGTCCACACCTAATAAAAATAAATCTTACAATACAGCACATTTGATATCGTCAGGAAACCATGCTGGGATTTTAGGGGAATTACAGCTAAAATTACACACTTCAGAAAAATATATGCAAAATAAATGTTGTGATCTTACTCTTTTTTTTCTTTTTTTTTTCCATACAGGCATAACCAGAGGTTTGAACTCTTCTTTCCTTGGAGAGTTACAGAGAAAAGCTGAGTTTCACATGTGAATCAACAAACAGTGCCACAACCTATGAAGAATCTACTTAAGTTTGGAGAAGTGTCACATCATATTTTTATTTATTTAAAAATGAGATAATTAAGGGACAAAGAAGGTACCTTCCCTGAAGCGTAAATACAACCTCAGCAAACACACTGGCTTTTCCTGGAGTTTCCTCACCAACCTATTGAGCTGCAGAGTTGTAGGCATTTTGAGTGCCTCCCCAGTACAAAAGTTGCAGTGTTCACAACCCTTTAGCTGACAAGGCCTCTTACTCTGCACTAGAATACTAAAGATGAACATAACCCCACAGAATATATTACTAAATTTCAGGCTGAATATCCTTGAAACTTCCTCTCCCTGTTTTCTCTTTCTTTTTTTTTTTCTTTTTTTCCCTCCTTTGAATAAAGAGTCAAAAAATAGCACAGAGCTACTCAGTAATTTGGATAATCTGGGTAGAAAATTTTTGCCAAGTCATTTTTTGGGTGGCAGATCTCATGGGTAGATCATTGCCATATTGGCAAGAGATGAAGAGGCAGCTTACCTATGAGGGGAAGAAAGTTTAACACAGGCTGGCTTGTGGCCCTGAGAAAAAACATGCTTTGGGGTCAGGATGCTGAGCACAGGGCCGTGGGGCTGTGCAGAGGAAGCCATCTTTGGTCGTTTGATTGCTCCCATGCTCAAGAGAAAAGGACCTCATTTCCTGCAGAATGTATATCTACTTCAAAACACTCTGGTTCCCTTCCACAAATCCTTTTCTAATTCAGAACAAAAATACAGCCCCTCCGTTTTTACTTAGCAAACTGTCTCAAACCAGAAAAAGGCCGTGAAAGTTAGATTCCTCGTGAACTTTAAAATGCATCTTTTCTACTATTTAGGAAAAGAGTTTCAAAATGTAGCTAGGACTACACGTATCTGCTCCCTGCCTTTGTTAGTCTGCAGGCACATCATCAGATTTGTTAGAAAAACAGCCTCACAGGAGAAAGCACAGTTTATTCTTCAATGAATGGCTCTTAACTGAGATTTACGGTATGGACAGATTACAAGCTTTACTTTCTCTGCAGAAAGCAACAAAGAATGGAGCCCTGCTAAACAAAATATTCAAGCAATTTAAGATCCCGAAGAAAAAAAAAGTCTCTCCTCTTCTTGGCTCGACAGTTTTGATACCTTAATGACCGTAACACGCAAACAGCTGTGGGAAAACTGACATTAAAAATATAACCAGCCCAGAAACATGGTCTGTGTACAACATCTTTGAGCTCTTATGTTTTATTAGCAATTTGGATTTGTTACTGTTTTAAGGAGGAAGGAAGGGAGGTAGATGTTCCCGAGAGTTGTTTCTCTAAATGTATTAACCAGAGATTTCCAAGCACGATTTAATGTAACACAACCCAAGCCTTAAAACTGGGGAACGGGTGAGATGTCACCATTTATCCCTTCATTGAAATTCATGCTCCAGCACAAGAGGTCAAGGCAGGTATTTGAGCTATCTTCCTTATGAAAATGAGATAACCTCCTTTCATCCCAAAGCATGCTCTGATCACGTCCCCCCTCCATTCCAGCCTCGTGCAGGCGGCAGCCCACAGCTACCACACTGTCACCTTCCTTTTGAATTATGATGCTCTGAAAGAGTGCTGTAGTATTTAATAGCCTGAGATCACAGGCTCTCCTGACACAATACTTAACCAGGTTCTGTCTTTCTTTCAGTGTGCTCATTATTTGTACATGGTCTATGACATCTAGGGGGAATATGTTATCACAGAAGTTCTTGCTTTCTCCCCATGCTTGCTCTTCCATTGTATTTATCTCTCTCACTCGACAGGTTCTTGATGGTGCTGTCAATTTCGTCAAAAAAGAGCATTAGCACAGATTTGGGAGGCCCTGCTCACTAATCTTTCACGAATCCTAAGGTGCCCTTTAGGATTTAAAACAACTGAAGTCTGGAAATGACTTATGTGCTGAAGCTCAACACCCACCTCCCGATCATCCCATTAGAAATCCCTCGAAGTCTGCGCTCAGACTTCATCAGTCTCCACTCGTCAGACCTCAGGGTGGGGAAACGGACATGATGAGTGTTCAGAAATATTATGCATGGAGACACTGAGACAACGTCTTGTAACAGAGTCTTAGAAGGGAATAGTTCTGCTTAATTACCGCCACACCGAAGCTGTGCTTTGGGAGGAACACAAAAAAGACGGCTAAAAAGCTGAGATGCAAAATGCATTTCTTTTGCCTTCATGGAGTCAGAGATACCCAGTTTGTTCCTCCCAGAAGAGTCTGTTGCTTTGTTTTTAATGCCTGACTTCCTTTCCCAGCTCTCTCCCTCACCAGAATAGGACTGAACTGCCCAATGAGACTTTATTATCTGAGTATATTATGAATTCATTTTCACCCAAATGTAAAGGCCAGCAATTATTCTTGTAAATCATACAGCTGTCTAACACAAGAGAAATTCTCTTTTTTATTTCAATTTACATTCAAATCATAGGTGTTATATCCTCTTGTCCTGATCAGAGAGGTCTTAAGGATCCACAGGACTGTATCAAGTAGTGTTATTGATGCTCTGAGTGGGATAGTCCAAAAAAAACTCTGAATAAAATTGGGAAATAGTCCTCAGCCAGTGAAACATCCCTACTGTGCAGAAACCCAGGTGTCAGTTAACAAACTGATTTACTTCTTGGGAATGCAATTGCTAACTCCTGTGTCAATGACAGTCTGGGCTGTTACATTCAGCTTTGTTCAGAATTATTTTGCAGTCTTACTATACAGTATTGTATACAGTATTGCACACAGTATTACTTTTGTAATGTACAATAGATGCTTAAATGCCTGAAACAATGATTATATATAGATGCTTAAATGCCTGAAACAATGATTATATATATATTCCCCTCTTTATATAGTGGAAGTTACGTACATAAATAGTAAACAGAACCATCTAGGTTAGAAAAGACCTCCAAGATCATCAAGTCCAGCCAACCTATCCACATCTTCTCTTTGTTTGCATGTCTACACTTCTCAGTTGAATACATTTTTCATAACTCACAAACGTTTGCTCCTCTGGCTTAAACAACTATTCCGAGATTAGCCAAAGGATGTGAAATCTGGCATATGGACTGTTATTTTAAATCTTCTACCTCAACTCCTTATCAGCAGGAAAGAGGGCTTCATTGCAACCTTCCCCATGAACTTCCATCATGCACCTGATAGGCCACAGAGCACAGAAACAGATGACTTCAATAGGGCATCCCATCTGCAGCCCCTCACCGAAGCCTCTCTTGCTGCTACAGACAGCTGAGCACCAGGTCAAATTCTCTTCCCCCTTCTCAATTCTAAAAAGTTTTCTCCTTCATTAATAGCCAGAGGGACCTTAAGTATCATGCCCAAATTGCTCTCATCTCACTCTGCTCTCACCTTTTAAAATCACTGTTAGTGGCTGGCCCCTGGCAACACAACAGTATTTTAACTCAAACTTCCATGCAATAAATAGCTCAGATTTCCTTTAAAGGAACACATACACACAACAAACTGTGGGTGCACAGAAGTTTTATGCATCTAGCAGTTTTTACATATTCCACTGTTATTCATTTAAGGCTGACCAAGTGGTCCTCAGGGGATGGCTTGCACAAGCATAACATTATAAGTGTTAATAGGAAACGGATCTGAACAAAGAACCGCATTTCCCCATTATATTGTGTTTCTGCTTTAGTACATCATGTTAGTTTCCTTCACAGCTGGCTGCTTTGCCTGTTGTTTCAGGGGCAACTATCATGTGCTCGTAACTTTCTTTTTTTCATTGGTCTTATACGCACGTCCATGCATGTGGGATTCTTCCTTTGTTTTTAATACAAAGTGCTTATCTTACCACGTGCTTCGGAAAGCCTGTAGCATAAAATGAGTAGCAATTCAGAAATGACAAAAGAAAAATATGACCTGTGCTGCTACGCTAGTGAGAAAAATAGAGTCCAGTCAGCACAAAACATAATCACAAATACAAATCAATTTGTTGGTTATTAATATAAACAAAATAACAAGAAATGTGCAGGGCAAGTTCTTACTTTCTTGTTACTCAAACTCACTTCAATAATGTTCTGCTTTTTATAGGCCCTCAAACTAATTTCCTCCCTCTCAACACTTACGCAACTTGTCCTGCAGAACAGCTTTACCCTTCTGTTGTTGAGGGGGAAAAATCCTCAAAATAAGCACAAAGAATGCCCAATAACATCAGAACATACAATTGGGGAATGTCAGAAGAGGAGTAATCTCATCATACTGACTGAATCCTCTGCTGACATTCGTGAAGAAGCCAAGGCAGCCAGGTAAGCATGCATCCCATGTTGCTTCCATGGTTTCACAGACAATCACTCATGCTTACAGTGATGGGAATTCATGTGTGAGAATGCTACTGCCTGCTCTTCTGCAAAAGCAAAAGAGGCAGCACACCAAAAATGCTTGCACGTGTAGAAACAGCCAATGTGGCTGTTCAAGACCAACTACATACCAATGAGTCGATGACTATGCTTCCACAATTCAACATACGATGCCTCTAAAAATAAGCATCTTTTAAAAAAAAAGCTCCAAGTGTTCTCGTACTTGCTGGTTTTAAAGAAATGGGGAACACTCTTCCATACTGAACTTTGCAGTGAAATTATACCTATAGCATGACATGACTGTAATTACTTTCCCAAAGGGTATCTCATGTCAGTGTGCGACATGTAAAGGGGAAAGGTCTTTCTTATTCCCAAGGATTTGCTAATTAAATAAGACCACATTTATAGCACCACATTTTCATAGGATTTCAGTAGACTTCTAGATTCAACTAATTAGGTCAGATTTACAACGGACCTTCAGAGAAAGGTTTATTTCAGCCTCCAGAGAAGTTCTATTGGTAACAAAAAGTCCCAAGTTCTTTCAAGGAACATTCAGTCTCTCAGCCCTATTTCAGTTTCTTCAATGCTCTATACAGTCCAAGGCATAGACCTTCCCCCAGGTTTCTTGCTTTTAAAGACCGATTTCTAAATGACGCATGACTCCTTTCAGGATGACAGCTCGTAAAAATCACTCTGGAGGTATAATTTCCCTTTTATGGAAGCAGCTTAGCCACTCCTTTATCCCCAGAATACGGACATCTCATCCCTGCCGGCAACAGTTCTCATCTGCGGTATTTCCCATTCCTCAAATCTGCTTCTGACAGAAATGTCAGCCACATCAATCAGACTCATACATGCACAGACTCAGCAGAAACATTTGGTGTGCTTTCAGAACACAGTATCAGGAAAGATACTAAGTTACCAGAAAAGAGATTAAATTAGAGGGGAAAAAAAGCATTTCAGCCACATTGTCCATTAGTTGCCATGGAGTCTATCTGTGATCTCTAAATAACCCACACCAATATTAATAAGTGTAGGTGAGGGGTGGTTAAAAATATTTTACCAAATTTGGGAGAGGAGCATGCTTTGAAAATCTAGAACTTTT
>PPHD01002617.1:0-21267 GCA_002909625.1 Bambusicola thoracicus
TTTTCTTCTTTTTTTTTTTCTTTTTTTTTTTTTTCAATTTAATGTGGTTTATTTCAGAGAGGATTAAATTGAGTTGAAAATTTGTCTCAAGTCAGACTAGATATCGGTGCCTTACATGCAGGTTTTTAATTTACGAGCTCCACAATAAAGTTTTCCTTTACTTGCTTCTAAAAATACGGCAAGTCTCATGCAAATCATTATCTCCTTTCTTTTCCTTTCTCATTTAAAAGCTCCTGCCTGTCACACACAGGGTAAATGAAATATTTTTCAAGTGCTGGGGAAAAGGAATCCAAACATTTGGGATTTGTTCATCTTGGCTCAAACTCTTTAAAATAGAAGCTGTTTTCAAATTTCTACTGTTTCAGAAGAATGTCTGAAACAATTCAGTACCATAAATCAATGTCTAACCTTACTTAGATCTCAACAGCTGTCAGCTTAACTGAGATAGACAAAAATATCTTTTCACTTCACAGGAAAGAGAGAATAAATTATAAATAAGATAAAAAAAAATTAAAAAATGCCTTCAGTTTCATCTTGCTCCAGCTGCAGGCTTATTGGCTAGAGTTAAATGAACAGTGTGCCTCAGCTTCTGACAAGATTCTGCCCAGTTTCAAAACAGACTGTCTAATTTTCAAGGGATTCATACTTACTGACCTAGTTGACTTGAAGTATTAGCTTGTGATCTAGACATTGACCTTCTTCTTCAAATAAGAGAAATGAATGGTCACAAGTGATTAAATGAGAATTTGAATAGCTGTCCATCTGAAGTCTGTGACCAGTGTATGAAAAAAAAAACATATGCCTATGTATATATGACAGTTTGAAATCTGACACTGAAGCACTTATTTCTTACTATTTTAATGTAGTTTTGAATAGACGGTTATCAGCACTTTCACTAAATCTACTACAGTGTAAATTTTCAAAACCTGTAAGTCAGGCCCTATAAATCTTGAGATTAGAAGAAAAACCCCACAATTTAAGTTTCCTTTTATTTACTTCCCAGTCTGATGTTCAAACCTCTAATTTTTCTCCTCTGTAACCATGAGGGGTAGGCATTATCTTTCTTATGAAAGCTAAGATTAAAATAACGCTAAGTAGTTTTGCAAGGAAGAGCATATAACACAAGTTGGCAGTGCTTAATCTTCTTGGCACTGGCCATGCAGAGGCATTTGAAAAAAAAAAAACAGAAGCAGACTGCAAGAATCAGCAACACATTTTTTTGGTGGTAGTAGGTCAAAAATTGAGAAGGCACTCCTAGTGATATTTGCACGTGTACTTTAGAAACTGTTAGAGATTCTGGCAGATCTTGCATATCTCTTTACAAAAAAAGGTAATGCAGGACACTACCGTTTTTTTTAAATTCTATTTGTTGAACAGATAATTTTTCTATGCAAGTTCCTTTATGTTAGTTGATTTACAACGCAAGTGAAAGGTGAAAAAAGAGGTTGACTGTCCTTTCCAGAAATGGAAATGAGGTCTCTTTTCTTCCATGAAGAGAAGTTTTTTTAGCTTTCTATCATCCCACCTGTTAACCTGCCTCTCATGGTTAGCACACATCAAGAGAAACAAAGGCCAAGTAAAGCAGTGGATGCAGCACGCCCATCTTCAGACAAAATTTAGATCCCTGGATAGTTTAGGACCCTCTCCATGCTAAAGAGCCCTTAATTTCTGCTACAGGTTAATTAGAAGCTAAAAGACCTGCAAGACAACTAAATAGAGCTTTTTAGTTTATTTTCTTCTGAGCAGCACTCACCTGCACACTTGGTTCTGGTGATGAGTGGTGGTCCTGGCTGTCCGGTGCCACCTTCACCTGGCCTGGTAAGCAAGACCCGAATCTCATATTCAGTGTCTGGATCCAAGTGCCAGAGTTTGTAGGTTGGGGCATTGACAGCATGGGTTTCAGTCCAGGTCCCAGATGTCATTCGATACTCCACTTCTTTCAGAATAATGGGTCCATCACCAATTATTGAATTTGCATTGAGCTGAATTAGCAAATATGTTGGCCCAACACCCAACAACTGTGGGGGTGCTATTGGTCGAGGAGGTTCTGTGTGGGAGACAATTAAAAAAAAAAGTCAGTGATGAAACATTAAGAGGAGGACTCCTTCCACTGAAAAATTATCCAGTTTTGGTCTACAAAGATTTAAAAGTTGAAAGCAAAATCAAGCTTAGAAGTCTCAGATCATTTATATAATTTCCTACAGCAATAATTTCAGTTTCAGAAAAATAACTGCTTTTCTTTTATTGGCAGAAGTCACATACATACTTTCCTTAAAGAAACAGTTATAATACATACACTTACTCTACACAGAATATTCTTAAAAATCACTATCACTGTAATTTATCTAAAGTCTGACAGATGCAGTAATGGTGAAAGATACAGCTACCTATTACAGGCTTTCAGAATGTTCAGAACTGAACAAAACTGCAACCACATATTTCATTATTTTACTCCAAGATAAATTACTACTGATTCAGAAATGCAAACAATAGAGTGTATGCTGGCTTTAGTTTTCCTCTGTTCGAAACATCTTCCACCCCAAAATTTGAACAGCTGCTATGTGAGAAGATAGCAACAGACCAAATGGAGAGTGAAATCTCCGTGACCCTGAGAAACATATATGTAAAGTAGGACATTGCCTAAGAATGATTTATTAAAAAAAAAAACAACAAAAAAAACCCACAAAAAACAGTCACCAGCAACATGTACTTCTCTATTAAAATGAACCCACTGATAAACATGGAAGGTTCATCTTCATTCCAGATGGCTCATATTTTAACTAATTTGTTTCACTTAATTAGGCAACAATACTGAATTCAATGCACACAGGGGTTTCACACAGCAGCAATGCAAAACTAACAACATGGCAACTCTGAGCAGGTAAAGGGATCTCATGGCCAGTATATTAGAAAAAAAGACAGAGTCCCAGATCCAAAGATTTCCCTGTATCTTGGTCCTTCTCACTGTCATTGTCCCTCACCTTTCCAAACAAGAGAAGTTAACATGTGGAAGTATTGCATAAATTCCACCTCCCAGGAATGACCCTACCAATGTCACTTAGAGAGTATGTAAAGAGTGATGACTGAGAAGGGCTTACATAAGGTCTCCAAGCCTTCCTTTTCCATCCCACCTTCACTGTATGGTGAAGGTCAAGCAGGAACTCCCCAGTTTTTTAGGTCCAGTAGTGAAGATTCCCCTTACGACATGACACTGTATTTACTAACTCTGCAACTAACTGACTTTCCTACTTTTTGCCACAAAGAGATTCCTCTCTTGCAGGCTTTTCTAGACTAGCTGCATACTAAACCACTCAGTTCAGAGACCAGTGAACCTGTGAATACACTATAATGGTCACAAGCAGAGCTCCTTTTATTCTCTCAGAGAGAAAAGGTGCATGTTCCAAGGTACCTAAGTTCCAGCTTCAGGATATACAAAACCCTAGGAAGTATCACAATTAATTATTTACATGTTTTACTCTGTTTTGGCAAGAAGAGTGCATACGAACTAATTCAAATCCCTAACTGCATCAAGGCTCAGAAATGCAACTGGGCTTAATGAGGGCAGTTTATTTGCTGTGAAACTAACACATTAAATGTCAAACTAATGAATTCTAAGGTCAGTGTATATTACAGTAGAAAACGTAAATGTTGATGAGCATGAAACACTACCAGCTCTGAGTTATAAACCTCTAAAACACAAAGCTATGCTTAGAAGTATATATTTTGATTAAGAGCATGATTATTACAAATAAAACCTCATATTAATGAAACTAATATACCATTGCATATTAAATTTTTATGTAAAGAGGTAAAGTGCATTCTTATATTAGCATATGCATTTTGTTTTTAAGCTCTTGAGGACAAGGAGACTTATTTATAAAGTCTCTCCCTGTTCCAATAAATTATGCATGAACTTTAATCAGTTAGCAAATGAACAAGTAATTGTTCTGCAGCATTATTAATATTCTTCATAATACAATATACTATCAGAACCAGAGGTGTGGTGCAACCAGAAATCCCAAAAGTACACTAAGAATCAACTGAAGCATGCAATCCCAATATACTAGATAAACTTTTCTGATGTTACCCAATTAACTTTCTATTAATTGTTCTCATTTGTTATTCTATAACCAGATCCATCAAATGTTTCCCAATTATAATTTCAAATTATATAATTTCCTTTCTAATATACAGTAACCTGAAACTTTTATGGCTTAGAAAATTATCATTAACAATTAAAATAAAGAACAAAGCTATTATTAACGTTTTGGTTACCATTTCCATAGCAACTATCATATATATACAATACTACTCTATCTGTGGGATATTAAATACAATGCACATCCTTTGAGCAAGCGATGTTGCAGACTTTTCACTCAAACAATCTAGGTCCATCTAGGAATATACAGCACAGTTTCAGAGTGCCTTAAAACAGGCTGTCAAAAATGAAAAATCTTTTCTATGAGGAATGAAAAAAAAAAAAAAAAAAGAAAAGGAGATGCATGAGAAAGAACCCCAAGAAAAATCACACTGTCAGAACTTTGGTCTGGTTTCCAAACAACCTACAATCTTAGCTTCAACCACAACAAGTGAAAAGTTTGGATCAGTGGTAATGTTGCAGGAATCTGAGAACAAACAGCTCACCACTGTGCCAGTCCGTCCTGCCTCACTCTTTCTAAGCTGGGTGGCTGCAGATGGCCATGTGGAAAATGCATTTGGTGGCTTTCAGCCATCCATCCTGTGAGCAAGCTCAGGTAGCCTGGTGGGCTTGCTCTGCCCTGGCCACAGCAACCAAATCAGAGAATAAGACTCTATTTCTGTCAAAAAACCACACAACTCCTCCAGTTATTTCAAGCAGACTTTGAAGTATCGTGACATGTAAGGCACAGAGCATTTCTAGTAAGCAATTTCCATTGAATACAGTTCTGTTTTTCCTGGCCATAAACTTTCTCTGAGCTGTTTCATAGTTTCTAAACAACCTTATCCAAAAATATATTTCAACCCATGAATGACTTACTAACTTATAGAATCACCAAGGCTGGAAAAAACCTCCAAGATGATCCAGTCCAACCATCTATCTACCACTAATATTGCCCACTAACCATAACTCTGAAGTCCTGCCCAGGCTTCCTACCCCTCCAGCCCCTCAAACATGGGATATTACAGGAATAAGAAAACTCCTGCAGTTCTCCCAGCTGTGTACAGGTGTCAGAATTCACACAGTGATGGGAAGTGATGGGACATGAAGCAGCATTCTAACTGCCATAACCAAGTACCAGGTCCTTTGGTCACAACAACCCCAGGCAACACTATGGGTTGGGGCAGAGTGGCTAGAAGACTGTGTGGAAGAAACGGACCTGAGAGTGTTGATCAACACTTGGCTGAACACGAGCCAGCAGTGTGCTCAGGTGGCCAAGAAGGCCAATGGCATCCTGGCTTGTATCAGAAATAGTGTAGCCAGCAGGACCAGGAAGGTGATCATTCCTCTCTACTCAGCTCTGGTGAGGCCACACCTTGAGTACTGTGTTCAGTTTGGGACCCCTCACTACAAGAATGACATTGAGACCCTGGAGCATGTTCAGAGAAGGGTGCCAAAGATGGTGAGTTATCAGTAGAACCACTGTTTCAATATGCATTTAAAAGGCAAATGCTGAATAGTTAAACAATGACCCTAACCAGTGTGTTTCATTTCTCCCTTTGCTGAACCCCAGCTTCAGAATCCCTTTTCCAGTGTGATCAATTTAACTACAGACTTACTTTCTGACAATATTTTTAGCCACTGCTTGAAGGGTGTAAACACGGTGAAATCCCTTCTACTATGTCTGGCCCCTAACATCTCTGAAAGACTATATAGAAAGAATACTTGTACATCCACAACATATGAAAGAAATGAAAGGATTTTTACGCGCAGCATTTTGCAGTATTTGGACAGTTCTGGTTTTGACATGAAATGCCCACAGCGAAGTTAATCAAAAATTAAGACTGACATTTCATCAGTACGAAGTTCCCATTTTGCTGAGCTACTAGCAGTACATTATGCTCACATCAGTATGTATGACATTATATATTAAGTGTACTGTGATATTTAGGCACCAATGACTAGAATAAGTATGCAGCATCAACTCCAGCTTTAAGCCCTCCTACAGTTAAATAGTTGTGTCATATTCTTAATAAAAAAATCATATGCAAATAATTACATAATTATTGACAGAAAAAATAACCCCAAAAATCACTAGTGTTGTTAGTGCATTAACCAATATACAAGTAACATACGCATACTACTTTGTTTAATATTATTTACCCAGTCTGGGGGACAATAGCCCTACTAAATAGCCTTTCATGTCCAAATATCTCCTAAATTTAAATCAAAGGGAGTTTCATTAGTATTTGAGTTAGAATATATACTGCTAGTAATCCATCCACAGCAGGAAAAAAAATAAACTAAAGAGTCCAAGCAGAATCCTACTGATTGTTTCACTTTGGGGAAAAATAATAATGATAAAAAAAATAATTAAAAAAAGCTGGCATTGGATGCATGTTTGATGAAACGTTTTTTACTTATATGAGGTTATGCTTCAGTCACAGGAGACTGCTTCTTTACTTGCTGCTTTATAGCAGCAGGTTTTGGAGATAGGGAGAGGAAGGCTGAGAATCATCCGACCCATTCACATAGATGATTTTGTTGCTGCAACTCCATATCCCCTTCACCTCCACACGAGGTGGGATTAGACACAAGGAAGAATTTCTTCTCAGAGTGGTTGGGCATTGAAAAAGGCTGCCCAGGGAGGTGGTGGAGTCACCATCCCTAGAGGTGCTGAAGGAAAGGGTAGATGTGGTACTCTAATGGACACGATTTAGTGGGCAATATTGGTAGTAGGTAGATGGTTGGTCTAGATCTCTGAGGTCATTTCCAATCTTACTGATTCTGTGATTCTATGTGCTGAGTGTGCCTATGCTCTGATGATGGTATGGCCAGTCATCTTTGTCAAATACCTTACACAAAGCTAGGCAGTTTGTATGACTATGGGTATCAACACTTAACCCAATACATAACAGGGATTAAACATAAAAAGCTTAATTTTTACAGTCAGAACAAACCATTCTTTTACCATTCATCATCCCTCCTAAAATTAAAATCAGTATATCTTAGTATATCACAAACTGTCAAGATGTGGGTAAGCCATAAGAACCAAAATTTCTTTCAAAATTTGTCACAATTCAGAGAAATGAATAAATAAAACAAATCCAGAAAACCTACAGAGATACAGTTAATACTGAACTCACCAGGGAGTACAGTGGAGAGACTTCCACAAATGACTCCAGAGTGACTCAGCTCTCACCTAGATCAAACTCCTGTCCATCTTCTAGGGGAATTTCTCACCAAGCTAGTTGAATATGACTGCATACTTTCTGAACTACACCAATTATTATTAATGCTGTTAGGTTTTTGGGTTTTTTGTGTGTAGGTTTTTTTGGGGTTTTTTTTGCACAGGTTCAGTTTTTGACTTACACTGACTATATATATTCAAAGCGTGACACAGTACACAAACTCCAAGAGACCAGGGACCCTGGTCCAAGTCACTTCAAGGTTCCCTGAAGGAGCCAGGGAACGGGCCCAGTGGAGATCTCTGCCTGGCAGGAGCCATCCCCCTGCAGCAGCTCTGGATGCTACAACAAAGCTGGACCAGGAGACCCACAACCAGCAGAGAGTGTGGAAACAGGCTTCCATCTCCCTGCAATGGCAACACTGTTTTGACGCTCGTCTTGTACTGCAAAGTTCACATGGTTTTAGGATTTGAATATTTTCAATAACATTGGAAAAAAATGAAGTACCAGGAACATATGTTTAAACACTGGAGAAAACGTATGATTTAGCAGAAAGCATTAACACAGTCAAATGTTTGCAGGGAAATAAAATTATCTATCTTAAAAGCTGGTTAATCCAACAGGAAAAAAAAAAAAGAAAAAAAATAGCAGCAAAGAAAAACCAACAATACAGCCTTTTAACAGTAAGCAGTAACTGAACACTTAAAATTCAAATATGATACTAAACCCCAAATTCAACAGTGAGAATAGCAACCCAAGAATAATAACTGGTAATATTGTAGGAAATGCTGCAGTCTCTAAGTGTTTGCAGTGGAGGCTGGATACCTTCTAGTAACGCACATGCTAGGGGAAAAAACAGAAGACAATAACAATACATAAAGCTCCAAAGACATGCAATTGAATGAAATTATGTGCTCATTAAGGAGTCACAAAACGAGCTATGAGAAAAAAAAAAGAAACCACCATGGAAAATCTCTGCAGAAACATTGGGTTTCTTTTACTTGTATAAAAATCATTCTATGTTTGGCATATATTTATTTAATATGAAATAGAAATATTTTCATTCAACTTTCCAAAATGGTTACGAAGTACAGCTCTGCTAAAAAAAATGTCAGAATGTAAGAAAAAATTATTTTGGACTTACACTTGGCTGTAAGTAGTTAGGTCCTTACTGGTATTGTTATCTCACACAGAAGACATAAAAAGGCTCAACAGCCTACCTAACAGTGAGACTGCCCAGCACAATGAGGACAGTTCATTAATGGGAGCTGAGTACTCTACTGAGCTGAGATATGACATGTCTGAAGAATGTCAGAATAACTGAGCAGGTGCACAATTAAGTCTTCAGCTGCTCTAGTGCTCTTCCTGGATATTCAAGGGGTTGGAGTGAAAGGCAGCTGTCACACTCTCTTTCCTTCAGGGGCTTTGCTTCTGGCTAAAACTGTAAATCAGGTGCACTGCCCCAATTACACCCTGCCACTGCCTGGCCTGTGCTTCGGTCCTGCCTCATCCCAAAGGATGCCCAGCTATGGTGGTACCAGCTTCTACCATGGCCATAGTCTGTTTGTTCCTACCTCACCTTCCCAGACACCCAGGCAGCAAAACCAAGCTCTAGAAGTGAGAAGTCAGCTGTGAGAGGTAGGCAGCACACTGCACAGGCTGCAGGTGCAACCAGCTAAAACTGTCAGAATAACACACTCAGGTGTTATTTTGCCTTTGCAACTTTTTTTGTTTGTTTGTTTTTCTAATGGTCACAAACCTCTTTCTATATGAAGTTTAGCTAATTTTCTCAATTGTTTTTTCTTCCTTATCCAGGAGCTTCTACAGAATCTTGGTGTTCTTGGAGAAAGCAGTTACAGCAGGTTCCAGCTGTTTATGCAGGTTAGCAACATCTTTCCCAAACCACACTGAAGAGGAGCCAAGAAAAAGCCTTGTAGGCAGATAAGGGGCTCTAACATATTGCATCAATAGCAGTACAATAAAATTATGTAGAAATGTTTAGATTCTTACAGAGAAGTATCCCCAAAAGCCAGGTCTCCCTTTATATTTTCCTGAAAAATAATCAAAAGCTCATTCAAACTCAGCTGCTGTCATAATCATAGAATCATAGAATGGCCTGGGTTGGAAGGGATCTCAAGGATCATCAAGCTTCAACCCCCTGCCACTGGTAGGGTTGCCAGCAGCTAGATCAAGTGCTAGGTAAGACTGCCTGGGGCCTCATCTAACCTAGCACTGAAGACTATCCTGTCACTGTAAGTGTTGGTAACTATGTGAAGACATTCAAAACAGTTTATGATTCCTGAAGAAAGGCCTTTTTTTCAGCTTTTTTTTCTCTTTATTTCTGAACAATACTTACATAGATGCAACATTTATGACTCTAGAAACATTCCCTATGTAACTTTAAAACTCAATTTATCACAGCTGTCCAGTACCTAGCACCAGTTGCTTGCCCCAAGGTTGATACACAATATCTAAAGAAAGTACTTAATTAAAAGTTATTTGTCAGGAACAAAAGAACTCATTCCAAGCAATAGCTTAGTGACAAGGTTGTGTCAAGTGATTTATCCAACTCACCTATGAGAGTCTTGTATGATCATTTTAATTGTATTTTATTACTTGGAGTAGAAAAACTGAGAAGAATGCACTCTAAACATTCAAAATAAATATCTGTAAGGTTTTGGTTATTACATAGAGAATCAGACCACAAACAGAAAACTGAGCAGCAAGCACTGTGTTAGTGAGGATATTGACATATTTCACTGCAACATCATCTCTAATTTTGAGTCTGCAAATGGGGATACTACGTCATGTGTTCGCCTCAAACTGCTGATTTATCTTTGAGCACCTGCCTAATATATCATGTTTATGTATTAAGTACCATAAAGTCTGCAACTTCATATAGCTGAAATGTATTTAATGTAGCAGTTACTGACCACCTGAAGTGCTGAAACAAGAATTATTTCAACAGTGAAAACTGCTAACTTCTGCATAGTGATTTCATATCCCATGCATCACTGTGCCATTTTATTCACCTTGATTTGAAACACCACTGCATTCATTTTATTATCTACCTTTAAATAAAAGGAACAGTTGCAGGTTTAGCACTGTCAGCAGAAACTGTAAACAAGGTTAAGTCATGCTCGGCTTACACATAAAAAAGTCCTTCTAAAAACTGGAGCATGTCATCCCTCTACACAATTTTTGAGCAGAACACGTGCCTATTTATTGAAGGACAGTAGGTTATGATACTCTGGGAATCAATTAGAACAGTATGACATATTTTGTCAAAAAGACTGCATTGTGCTGAAGATATTCATAAAGTACACTGCAAGAAAAATGAATACGTGTAAGAAAAAGTAGTGCCTGCAAGGAGAAGGCAGTCAAATCTAAAATAAGTAAAGAAATAATTCAGTCTGTATAAGCGAGTCAACTATCGCAAATCTTAGGCAAATACCTGATCACATATGCACATGTATCACTAATTCCCTCGATATCTCAGCATTGTGATTATTGTTGAAAAGAAATATTTTATCTACTTCATCATCAAGATTCAGGAGGTTAAGAACAAAATTGAAGAACTTCTTCAAAAATTGGTACCTCCCCAGCAAGAACTACTTTCAGCTCTACAAAGCTTTACAATGGGATATTTGTCAATATTGCATTCTGCACGCACAATCACGTGCTGTTAATGAAGAGGAGCATTTCAGTCAAATTCAGTGACAAAACAAACAAAAAAAACTAATAAACCAACAGACTATCAGGGAGTTGCAACTTAATAGCTCTATGCCTGTATCAAATCTAAAATAGAAAAAAAGAAACGCCACCACTTACAATTCCTGGAACTCAGTGAAAGCTATCCACTCAACAGCATGAGATTAATGCTAACTAATAGAAATTACCCACATGCAGTCTAGCTCTAGTTCTGATACGAGGCAGCACTTCCCTTTCTAATAGTGAGTACTCTGGGCACAGCTGGTGACACAAATCAACCCCCAAGGATCTGCCCTGCCCTGATCGCCCACTCACCCTTCATGGTGCGTGTTTGCCTGCCCTGAAAGAGTCCAGTGCATTTCACTTTGGAAGATATATTACATCTGGCCAGAGCTAATCCAAATTTTTATCAGCTTTCCTGTATGCCTTTTAAATGACATAGAAAAACATTTCACATTTTGGAGTAACACAATGGTCAGGCAGAATTCAAAACTGCACCAGGGCCTTTAAGTGAAATGACCTGTATACATTATTGTACCAAAAGTAAACTGAAATATAAAAAGCCCACAGCTGAGAGGAAATAGCTGACATTGGTTTGGTTTCCAAGCATTTATAGTTTTTTTTATAGTGATTATGGAATCTTCAATCACATAAAGGCTGAGCCATGCATTTCTGACCTTCCTAATCCTCCCCGTCCTCTGTAATAAATCAGCTCACCTGGCACCTGAAATACCATGAGTATCCTTAGAATTGTTCAGTGCCACTTTGCTCAGGATTTGTATATGGCACTGAACTGCCTGCAGGCTGTATGTCCCTAGGGTTACCTGCCAAACCTTGCGTTTGAGGCTGCCTCTACCCTAACCTTGTACTGTTCTCACGTGACCCCACCTGCCTAACAACACTTTGAGGCCACCCATGCAGCCCCACTTCCTTTGTCACTGTCTTTAAATCTTTCTATTGTTGGTTATTTCACCCACCAAAAGCACTTTGAGGAACAATTTTACCATAAGTATTAACTCCAACCTGGACTTTGACATATGGAGATAGGAGGAGGAAGTAAGAAAAGCAGCACATAAATCATAATATGAAGGCAAGGTAGACCAAGACCCTTAAAAGCACACAGGTAAGAAAGATGAACTTATGAACTGCCGCATCAGTCTAGTAGGGCACCCATATCTACATAACAAGATAAACAGCATCTCCTTTCTCCAAAGTTCTTCCTCAGGTATCCCATTTCTTAGGCCTTAAAAGCTTTCTGACAGCACTTCAATACTATCATCAAAGTGAAAATTAACATAGTTTAGTATGTGGGATACACATTAATGACCTAGAGACTTTGTGTGCTCGGACTATTCAAATCAAAAGAAAAAAGAAATGAGTCCATCACTTCTGAAATAACATTTTTTAAGGACTGTATCCTTGCTCAAATCCCTCTATTTCTATTCATAACATTTTCCAAGACACATTTAAATGTTCCCATCACAATGTATTCACATTTCTTAACCCAGCATGTCCAAATATTTATCACCAAAAATGCCAGAAGGCATTGGAATGATGGAGGAAGGGGATAGTTACAGGAGGCACTGAGACCCCCACCTTGACCTTTGAAACAAGACAGTAGAAACCAAGGAGGGCTTTATGCAGATGTAAGTTGCACATTATCTAAAGTCTACTGGAAAGGGCTCCTGTGCTTCCCACCACCAGCATCACTTAGAGTGCCATTCACCTATTTTACAGCAGTTTAGATTTAAAGCTGATATTCTGTGGGCAGGGAGGGTACAGAGAGGTATCCTGCTTTTCTAAGTCCCTGCAGAAGCTTGTAGTGGATCCACACAAGAGCCAGGCAGCAAAGAAGCAGCAGCAACAGCACAAGTCCAAGTGCTTTGGAGGGAGGAAAAGGACAGTGCAGATATAGACTGCATTTTCGGCAGGTACTAGCCCTTAGATCTGCTCTGCTTAATCACGAAAGCCTTCTTCAGAAAGAGGGGAAGGGACAGGCAAAAGGAACCAACATCCTTGTTGCAGCAATTCGGACAGATGGGAAGAAATACCTATGAAACAAAGGGTATAGATAAGAACACAGCTGCACACATCCTCTTTGTCAAATGAATTCTGACTGTGATTAAAAGCTTGGAAGAGCTTCCTTGAAAAGCAGAACAGAATAAAAATCCTTGCTGTTCCTGCATGCTAACAAGAAACACACTGTGATATATGTTTCATTAAAGGAATAAAAGAAGCATACCTATTTATTAAGAGTTTTGATAATGCAGTGTTGTATAGAAGGAAGAATTAAGTTTGTGATAAAACTCTTATTTAGAATTAACAGAAAGAGGTAAGCATCTTTCTAACTTCATGGGAACAACTTCACTCCTGAGGGGTTAAGCAGGGCTATGGGATCTTTTTTCACTGATGCAACAAAAAGAGTGAATATTTGCCTTTGTAAAAGAAAGTAACATACTAGATAAACCGAAATAGCAGTCTTCTGACCTGGAAAGTATTTAGATCGGTTGTATTGGGACATTTTCATAATCTACTTTTCAAGCTGTGCTGTTCCAGCATCAGAGTTTGAAAAAGTTTATGCTGTCATGTGTGACGGTGTTGTTGTGAAGAGGACATCCTTCTAATTAAACTGATACTCAATGAATGGAACATCAAATTCACTACAAGAAATAAAAGCATAAACTTTAAAGTGATCATGTGTATTAGATGATTTGGATTACAAAAACATGTTTAGAGGATTACTTTTTCAAAGCTTTCTTTGGTTGAAAATATCTTGTTCATCTTGCTGCAGCAAAGACACAGATTAGGAATATAGCAAAAACATTAACAACCATTTACTCTGAAAAAACAACTCCTTGAGAATTTAGTAACAGAGTCTACATTTTGAAGCTTATTTGTACTGACTTACGGTGGGGAAAAAAAATGATACAAAGTCACTATGCACCTTCCTGTTTTTTTGTGAAATAATTCATTCAATCTCAGCATAATTGGACACTGAATAGGAGTCAGCTCAAGTGCCTGTAAATCTACAACACAACTAATCCATAATACTAGGTGTTCATTCATAAGCAGCTAAGGGATACATGTCATGTACCTTAAGGTATGGTTTGCAAACAACTTATGTGCATATACACGCATACACAGTGCTTATATTTTATATATAACTGTCACAAAAGATTATAGAGAAAGCTCATTAAGCGAATAGAAGTAGCTGTGAAGTTGCACTAAACAGTTTGCAAGATTTTATAAGATTTAATGGAGAAGGGAGAGCACTTCATTTCTGTTACAAGATTATAATAAAGTTAGATAATAATATGAGATCCCAAATGCCCAGGTAATAGCTGTTTACATGAAGGTCTAAGGGAAACTACGCCTGTTTTTGTCACCTCCTTGTAGCATTTCATATAAAATTGGAGATATTCTAGGAATAAAGATGCTGCAGAACATCACAGCATGGCTCCACTACAGCACTGCCAGTACCACTGCACTCATACCTCAGCATGAGTGCCTGCCAGCAGCACTGCATGGGAAGTTCAGGCTGTGGTTTGAAATGCTGTCTAGACACCACTTAACTGAGAGGTGCAACCTATAGTATAGGAGTTTGCAGAGCTACTCCTTCTGAACAAATGAGTAACATGACAGCAGAGCATGGAGAAAGCTTGGCTCCGAAGTTCAGACAGACTTAAAAATAAAGAGTCTTAGCCTAGCGGCCCCATTTCCAAACAGTTCTGCAAACAACGGAAGGTTACCCCTTCCTTATTAGACAAAAGCAGAATATGCTGAGGAACTCATCACTGCTGATAAGAATCAGATGCTGAGAGCATCTCAAAGGTACAATGTATCATTGTTATGCAGTTTGATCTCCCTAAAAGTCCTCTTTTGGCCATTTCTTGAGAAGGAAACCCAATTTACTTGGATCCTTAGATGGACCCATTAAGACTATACCTTGTTGGGCTCCCATGTCCTGCTATTTAAATTTATTTAAATCCAGTGTTGGTCAGGACAGAATTTTGATATTGGACAACTAAACTGAAGACAAGGATATAAGATACAGGGAGAGAAAACAATCTTTTCTATACACTGCTCTAATTCACACACCTGAGTATGAACCACAGCTTTAATACCTGAAATAAAATATACTTAATGGTCTAATTCAAAGAAAATTTTTGCTATCGTATTTTTATCACTCTATATTACCTTATTTTAAAGGTATCTTCATTGAGCCTGAGCCGGCACATTGCAAGTTCAGTACCTGGACTATTGTATTCATATGAGGAACACAAGCAAAATCAGCCATGCTACAGAAATAATGGGGAGGAAAAAAATTACTAGAGCAGAAATTGGATGGTATAGCTTTCCACTCCAAACAATACATCTACTGTTAATAATATAGTTTGTAATAATATACACTATTATGGAGATTGCTACCTTCAAAGACTGCATAAGTAAACTATATTATTTATTAAATTCAGATTGCCTGTGCCTACAGACATTTTGTCTAAGATAGCATGTGGCTGGTCCTGCATGTTGAACCAAGCTGCTAAGAACACATTACAGTAGGACATGGAGACAAAAATAAATCATATACCACAGTATCACCAGCTAGACAAATGGAAACCTTTAAAAATTACCTTAAATAAGGAGTACCTTTAAAAAAGCCCTTAATTTTACATAAGTTTCAGAAATGAATGCATTTAACCAGAGGAAAAAATGTTGCATCATTTTTTATCAGCAAGCTCTGTTTGGTCATGTTACACAAAGCTAATAACACTTTTTCAGGTATTTTAAAGTACTTATTTGCATGAAGACAAGGCAGTCATAACTTTCCCTGCCAGAGACCAAAATCCCGTTTCAAGCTTCTGATGTTCAATTGTTCTTTTCAGGTTTTTTTTTTTTGTTTGTTTTGTTTTGTTTTTAGTAACTAAAAGCACCAGAAAACCTCTCTTATATGACTTTCTACCCTTCTTATAAGCATTGCTTCAGAAAAAGAGTAGTAGTTCTGTGTACTCAGCCTGAGACCTGGGACTGGTAAGGCTCACCTGATTTCAAGAAAGCCTCTATGCAGTATTCACACTCCTCACCGTGTCACGGGAAAGCCAAATGAGGTTTTCAGAATGTTTTTGTACACATGCACACAATTTCTTTCTCCAATTGTAACAAGCCAACACATCATTTTGACATTTAAAAAGATCCCCTAAACTTTTCCCATCTTATTTAAAATAGCATTAACTTCCGAAGTTCACTTCATCTTGACTCAAGAAGTTAAATGGTTTGGCTGCTGAACTGAAAAGCCAGCCCTCAGTTAGATGTGCATCTCTGAGCCTTTTGTGCTGGCACACTGCCTCACAGCCTCTGCCTTGTGAGGCACATCCTCAAAGTACAGATACTTCTGTTTGATACTCACATCCAGTCTGTGAAAATCCAGAAGCTAAATGACCACGAGCACAAAGTCAATTCTGGCTTTTTCTCTATTCCTCAAATAATCCCCAAGTACTTTTCTCTGGGCTGCACAAGTGAGGAAACCTATTTCATAGTTAACTTTAGTTACAGTCAAGATTATAGAAGTACCACAAACCAATCTCACACATATTTTCTATCTTCTTAAGTGCAAAGGATTAGAAGATGACAACAGAATAATTCCACACACAAAAATCTTCCTTCTCTTTGGGAATCAAATGGGCTAGATAGGCTGAGTTTTGTGCCAGAGTACTTGTTAGGGAGAGGATAGGGTAGAGTAGGGATGAAGCAAAATACTAAAAAAATTAGTAAGAAATTGAAAAATGCATCAAAAATTCAGCAAATAGCAGAAATAAAAATTTTTGCATCTGCATTTTCAAACAATTTTTGTTTTTACTTTTTAGTTCAGTTTCATGTGAGGCATTAGATAATGTGAGCACTCAGAAGGTAATTCACAACTCTGAATTCTGTCTATAGAGAAACACCTTTTAAAAAAAGTAATTAACAACAAACAAGACAGAATAAGGAAGTTCCACATCCATTCCTCTTAACTGAATTGGAGCAAGTACTTGAGCAAGTGCTTCCTACTTCCCAGGGCTGTATCTTAACCTACATGCTGAATGATTTTTGGAAGAGTCTCCTTTTTGAAGTTGAACCATTTACTGCAACACTCATGAAGCCACATATCTACCTGGGAGGTCAGGTTTTTTAATCATGGCTCTGATTACTTCAGCAATTACTTCACTATATTTGCAATAATTTGTAAATAGATAAATATTCTGTATCTTGTTCTCCTTGAAATACTAACGAATTAGGAAATAAAATGACAAATGAAGCTAAAGTTGATAAATACAAAGAAGATGTGATGGGAAGAATCTCTCATACTCTATTATCAGTATAATCAAACAGGAATAAAACACACAAGAATAATATCCCTATGGGGAATTTCAAAACCATATCATCTCAATTCTCCATGCTGGACAAGAAGCCAGATAAAATATCAGTGATTATTAGGAACAGCACACAATAGAAAGCCCAATAGCTTATACCACTGCATACTGCACTCATACTGCTTCCACATCTTTAACAAAAGATACAGATCTGGTCTTCCTACCTCCTCTGTTGGATGAGCTAGAAGATGAGACAGAGAAGGCCAAAGAAAAGTCACAAGAATCCTAGGACAACTACAGAAACAGTAGAAGTGAAGAAATAGTAAATAAATCTGGATTATTTGAAATGGAAGAAAGGTGATTGAAGGAATACATGCTAGAGGTTTATGAAATAAATGTTATTAAAAAAAAGAATATGGAATGACTTGCTATTTTGCAGTGAAAAATGATGGTGCACAACAATTTAACGAAAGAGCAGCCTGTAGCTTTCTCACTAAAGGAAAACACTTTCTTCCACATAAAACTCAAGTTAACTGTGGGAATTCACATTTCTGTGGGACAACAGGCAACACGACAATTAAAAAAAAACAATTCCACAAATTCATAGAAGGTTCATCAAAGATATTACTTCACACATACTCTGCCTTAAGAAGTGCTAAGCTGTAGATTGCTTGATGTCTTGACAACATACAAACAGAGTGTATCATAGAATTTTAAAATCTCCAAGGTTGGAAAAGACCTCCATGATCATCTCGTCCAACCATCCACCTACCACCACTATTTCCCCACTTAACCATGTCCCTTAGTACAACATCTGAATGTTTCTTGAACACCACCAGGGATGGCAAGTCCATCACCTCCTCAACAACCTGTTACAGCATTTGACCACTGACTGTGTATCACTCACTGTGTGCCTCTCCCATTCTTTCATCTTCCCCTAAGCTAATGCACTAAATTATATTTTGTGGCCTGGTACTATATTTTGAGGCCTGGTACTATATTTTGAGGCCTGGTACTAGTGTATTCTTGCTATGTTACTCTTACGAGGGGAAAAAAAAAAAGAAAGAGTAGTGGTTAAGTTACAAATTAAACTCTGGACAATGAGATGTGAGCACAGACTTCAGCACACCAATTTTAGGTGACTTGTTTCCCTCTATAAAACTACAGATGTTCCAATTTCTCCTCTTCTTTCAGGATGTGAATGGTGAATTGCTACATGGATACATCTTCCCCCAATTTTATTACAAATGATCAAGTTTCCTTTTTTTCTAATGCTTGAATTGAAAGCTTTTGGTTTAAAAGAAAACCTTTTTTTTTTTCGCAGAGCTAAAGAACTGTAAGAAAGCCATCTGAAAAAAAGAGATTGATTTTCTGTCAATTTACATCCCTGAACGGTTAATACAGAGATTGCACCTGCACTAAGTCATCCCACATACATAATACATTCAAAAAACTTCCCCTTATCCTATAATCTCTTTAGAATTGGAGTAAAAATAATCAGCAAAGGTAAACAAAGTCAGCACATAAAATAGCTTGTATGAACCTAAGTTTTCCTCTAACTGCAGACCAATCCATAAATACTGTTGGAGCTCAGAATTGTTAAATACTTTAAAAGAAGATAAAATTACCACTTGTCTACACAGTCTCTCCTGCCAAGGCAAAATGTTTTGTCCTGCTGTCATCCTTTGTTTCACAGTCAGTATAAACAGTTCCCCCACTGGTAAGTATTCTAACCCTGTGGTGTTTAGACTTTCATTGGCTTGAATTATTTATCATTCCTTTCTCTGCAACACATAAAAGTAAAAATGTGTAATGGAAAGGGACCAGTAATATCACTGAAGCTCAAAGTACCCCTTGAAAACAGTAAACCAACCCAGAGATTTCCTCTTTGACGTTATCTAGTTTTTCTTAAGTTATTTAATAGAGCGTTTCCTGTTCATGCCTTATGTAATTTATACCATACATTAACTCACTGAAAAACAAAATCAAACCAATTCTACTTAACTGTCATTAGTCTTGCCATCACCTCATCCAGGTTCATAACAGTTTGTCCTTCAATATTGCCTTTTGCCTTCATATTGCTTTCTCTCCTCTTTTCTGAACTAAGAACACTTTGAAAATGCTCTCTGCTTGCCTTCCTCCTTTCAAATTTCAGCCTTCTCAAGCAACTTGTACCACTTCTAATATCACAGACACTTTTTTCTTCAACAGAAGAATATTTTATTTCAGATTCAATAAATCAATCAAGAAGAATGCAATTTCTCCCCATCTTATCTTCTTTTTTCAGGTTTACTGCAGATGAAAATTTCAAGTACACTTCACAGAAGTGCAGTGATGTGCCCACAGCTATCTTGTTACACAGATAATTATAAATGTGGCTTAACAACTACCCAGTATGCTTGCTTTTGCACACTTCAATTTTACTGATTGTCATTCAGAACTTGAATTGAACATCCAGCTTAAGGAAGACATTGTTACTTTCTTTCCTTGAACTTGCATTTCACTGTTTCTGTGCTTCTTTTCTGGTAGATTCCCTTCTGCTTTACACAAAGCTAACCTGTTCTGTTTCTTAACAATTCAAACACAAAACTTACTGTTTGTTTTTCTATTCATAGTTTTTACATTAAGACTGATCCATTCTGGTACTTAGCTATCTCCTCGTCCAGAAGATAATGTCAGCTTGATGGAACATATAAGTATACTCTGTCAGCCCCTCTCTGTTGTAGAAAAAAAGCTAGAGGAAAACAAAAATACCAAGACAATAGCAATTATCTCAAGAACCATTCTCCATAGACACAAAATACTTGTGGTTTAGTGTAATCCACTTGCAAAACAGACTATGGTTATTGTTTCGCATTATAGATAAGCAAAATTAAACCTGACCACATCATCAAGGGAATGAACCATGTCGTCCCCGATCCTTCCATCTTTTCCAGGAATAGCACGTTGCTGGGAGTGGGAGAGAGAAAAGAGAAGTAGGACCATGTCTCTTGGCGTTCTTGCTGCAACATCAGATACTGACACATGCATCAGGCCTCCTCTGCGCTGCAAAGTTCAAGTCCAAGTAGGGTTCTTGCCATTAGAGTACCACTTCAATGATTTCCTCAAGTGCTTGGAATTCTATCATTCTATGAATTTTTAATCCTCTGGAGTAATTCCATGAGTTCTTCTAGGCATGTGATGAATCCTACCAAGTTTCAGTAAATAAACCTCAGGTGCCAAAGCCCTGAAAGTTTGGAGAGCTAGAAGTGCAGGAAGTACAAGGACACCAAATTGACACATGCAGGAAACAGACTGTAGGTACCTGGTCCATTAATTTCTCTTAATTGCCTGAGAGCTCAGCTGAGCTTCATCACTAGCTTCTACTGTGCATCTGCTTAGTCAATTGGCCAGAAAGCTGTCTTTTTGCTGAAATACAGTTCATCTTAATTAATAGAAGTCCTAATGTTGCAAATGTCTTAGAGAGCAGAGGTCCTTTAATAAGGTGACAGTTTGCATGCACGTACCAGATATTGTTTGGTACATGCACTATTTCCTCTTTATTTCTTCTACAGCAATAGCAGCTGTACAAAGTATTTACCTCAAGGAACAAACACTCCCCTCCTTTCATGAAGCACGTTTTAACACATTCTTGTTCCAGTCTGGAAATATCAATATGCCGTTACATTTCTACTTATTCGTTTATTTTTAATACAATTGCACCAGAATATGACCAAATCTAAACATGAGGTAAGCCACTGTCATCTGTCTGCTACTCCAGAAAGCTGTTTGGTGAACTTCTTGAAAAAGTCACTTGGCTTGGCCTGAACGAAACCAACCTGTGCTTCCTCAATCAACTCTTTCAACATCAGTAGATTTTTTTTTTTTTTTTAATTTTACAAAT
>PPHD01002617.1:21422-34957 GCA_002909625.1 Bambusicola thoracicus
TTTTTTTTTTTTTTAATTGTACAAATGTCACTGATAACAAGGGTAATAAAGAAGTAAAAAGTGTCACCAGGGTATAATTCTTTCTGTTGCAAACTTCACATACTTAGAGGTCAAGCATTTGAGGTATTCCTAGGAAAAATAAAACTTGTGATATATTACTTCAGGCAACCACGTTGGATGAAAATACGAGAGAAAGGTCAAAGGCATTCCTGGAATGGCATTAAGAAATATTTGAAGTGAATAAAAGCAAACAGTAAAAAGAAAGTAGAAAAGGTATGGGCAGGTTCTCACATAGGACAAAGAAAAATCTCAGGAAAAAAAGAGAAGTCTGTAAGTCTAAATTCCAAATATATCTTAACCATGTCCACAATCAGCCAGAAAGTTGACACCATCCAATCTTTTACTTGAAGAGTCCAATTATATTCTCATTACCAAAACCTTCGGAAAAAGAGCCATCGCTTCTAAGAAAATTGACTTTTTTACCAGCTCTGTTGACACATCCAACCTGACAGCCTTTTCTCTGCTCCACAGATAAAAGTACCAACCTGCAGCTAGTAAACAAAAGTTGGGTAAGTTAAATCACTTTGCAGAAATTCTAACAGGTACCTTTGGCACAAAACAAAAAAAATATCAACTGAGGACTGCAGCAGTCAAAGAAATGAGTTAACTGCAAGGCTTGAGTGTGTGCCACACTGCTTTTAGACAGCTAGTGCAGAGTTGAGAGGTATGGAAAAGCTGGTGAGACTCTTTCCTGTACAACTTGAGAGATGCACATTGTCAGTGCTGCCTTACTGCAAAGCAATGCTGACTCAGCCACACTTTCTGGTGTGGGAACATAAGTCAAATGGCTTGCTTTCAGAACACAAAAGATGGGACTTCACAGGCAGCAGTTAAGGAGCTCAATAGCTGAGGTTTGATCACCTTGCTTCCAATAATAGGTTAATGCTGCCACTGGAACAACTAGAAGAAAAATCTTTGCAGAAACATTGAAGTTTGTATGCAAGTTTTTTGTTGTTGTTGTTTTGTTTTTAATTTCATTTTCTTTTCCAAAATTGTCTACTTTATCTTCTTGGAATACATGCAAGATTTCACCCAAGAAAAAGCAAACTGGAGATGAACATCACAGACAAGGACTCTGGCTTATGTACAATGAAAATGCGGAGTTCCGTTAATGTCATCCAAGTTGCTTGAATTTATTTTATTCAAGAGCTGAGCATAAGTTGATGTTTCATTTATTAGGGTCGGGAAAAGTGTGCTAATTTTCTTGAATCTTTATATTCACACACTGCAGAAATCATAAGAGTTGGTTTGAGAATGCTGGAAGATGGCCTTCTTTTCCTCTCCCTATACACTCATCTCTTGCTTTCCCTGCACTGAGGGAAAGGAAGTTATCTAGAAAGTGTCAAAAAGACATAGAAACACAGGGGATGCTCCTGGCTGGTTTTAAAGAGGAATACCATATACTGCAGGAACATGCAAACTTTCAAATGAAATAACATGCAAGATTTCTCCTCCTCTGTGACCAAGTGCTCTATTGCATATATTCAAAGGAAGGACTATGCCACCACTCCATGTACAGAAAAAAAACAACATAGCAAAACCCACTGCTACTGTACTCACTTCTCTGGAAGTACCTGGTGGCCATCATGAAGTACTGCTCTACACACTGCCAAACAGCTGCTCCTTTCTATCCACAACAAAGGGAAGGGGAAAATACCACCATGTCCTGTTGGTGCAACTAATTTATTGTCAGTTTGATCAGTTAGCATGTCTTCTTTTTTATAAGACAAGCAAGGCAACTAGTGCAAGATAAGTGAAAAGCAAAAGAATAAATTGCTAGTTAAGATATTTCTACCTGCTGTCAACACAGCAAAGTCAGAGTGAAGTTCAAAGAAAGCATTAAAAATGACGAGACTGCAGCCTTAATATTTAAGTCAAAGGAAAGTTCTTGGTTTATTCATATCTCCCTTCAAAAGCAGCTGCCTTTTTGACTACATTTTAAAAAACACTACCACAAACAATTTATATTACCATGAGGATATCAATGTAAAAATAAAACTGAGATTTTCACATGCATTGTGGGGAAAAAAAACACCAACATATTTAAGAGTTAATTCATGTTAGCTAATAAAATAGAGCAGATAATCAATACAGTACACCAGCCCTGACTTCCTCAGGAAATAAGTAATCTGGTCAATAGACAGCTTTACAAAAAGCATGCATAGCATTGACACTTTGCAGCAGTCTTCTTCGTGTACACAATCAAATACAGTTCCATATGGTTAGTGGGAACTACAACAACAAAAGGAGCAAAAAAAGATAATACAACACTCAAATATTTAAATGACACATCCTGCTATGTTACAGAAATTCTAATATGGTTGGTAATTCCATGTAAGATTTAAATTTGATTATGTTGTAATCCATTTATTTGGGGAAAAATTTTAAAAAACCGTAAGAGTTAAAAATATTTTTACTGTTATTTATTTATTTTAAGTAAATTAAACAAAGTTAGCACAATCAACTCAACACTATGTCCCCCATCGGACAGGGTTCCTATTTTACGAGCCTTGAATCTATGTCTAAGCCTTTAAGAGCATACTGGTTAGGAGTTTATTCTGTACTGAAGTCCTGCTTTCTCAGACAATAGAGGGAATGTGTAAAGTTGATTTTTGAGAAATTTCTACTCTACCATCACTCTTCATCATCTTTACTATGCTCTTAAGCACTTCTAAGCAATTTTGAATTGAAAAAACGTACTTTAACTTGATTCATGGAAATTTGTCTCAATTTAGTTCACAAACCCATTACGGGGAATTTTCTCTTTACCTTACCAATAAAGAATCCAGAAAAAAAGAAAAACTTCAATTACTACTATGTAATGGCATCAACTGGAACGACAAACTCAAAGTGTTTGGCAGTACAAGAGAAGCCACAAGTAAATGAATAAGAAAAAGGACAGGAACAAATACACTAAATGTTACAGATGTGGTCCTGGATACAGAACAGTTTTCCAAAAATTATCGCACAACGATAAGGAAAAAGCTGAAAATTCAAACCTCAGTCTTCACACAACAGTGTCATCCCTCCTTTTGGGAGAGGTGGGAAGGACACACACTCTGCCAAGAACAATGATGCATACATATATACAAGAACATGCATACAGCTCGGGAGCAGGAGAGAGAAGCACACGTATTTTCCTTAGAGCACTCCTTAAAAAGTCTTTTAAGAACTGTGTGCTACAGAGGACAATGAGAACTCTCAGTGACAACTGCTCTAGCAAACCAGCACATCCAAATTCAACCCAGCATCTCAGTAGGAAGAAATCTGTCTTTCTGCATGTGGCCAAGCTTCTCTCTTCTTCAAGAAAGATGAATAGATTTCCCACCATTTTCTATATAATTCTGCAAATGTGCCTTCTTCTAGCACTTAGCACTGCAGGATAATCCTGCTCTGATTCCAGCTATGAATTATTAAAGAGACAAATATTTGAAACCATTTAGGAAAGAAAGAAACTCCTATCTAACTATTCTGAGTAAACTTTTTGTAATCTCTTTAAAATTATCCTCAAATAGCTCCCCCACCAAGATGATCAAAGGTCACTAGTACATTGTAAAGCACATTTTTATGAGATAAATTCCATTATAATTGCAAAAATGATTCCAGCCACAATTTAGACATAGGATCCAATTATCCATTTCATTTTCATTTACACCTCATGGGCTAGATCATTTATCATGTTTCATGATAATGATCAGAAGGCACATGGAAAGCGATTTCTGGAGGTAACAAATTATCTACCATATTAGCATAGCTTACAAGGTCCTGTCAACAAGTACTATGCATAAATATGAGGTAATTAAATTTACAATGTGCAGAAGCATCTGATATGTTACTTGTCTTTCTAGTAGCTGCCAAAAAATACAGGTTACTAAATTCAACATACCAGTTTAGTCGCTTAAGTACTGTAATTTAGCTCCTCACAACACATCAGGAATCATTATGCCACTAGAACATCAACAGGTAGAGAGCATGCAGCAGGCTCAAGATCTGGAGATGAATCTCTCATCATATGGTATTATTGCTTCTTGCCACCAAGCCATCCATCATGTCTGTGAGACAGCTTGGAATTATAGCACTGGACCCTCACATTACCTCTCCTTGGACTCTGTCTCATCCATCTTTTCCATCATTCCCCATTTGTGTCTGAGTATCATCTCTCCACTGCAAAACTGAGTGTGAACCTGTAATCCCTTTAACCTGCAGTGCCATTCTAATGGTAATTGATCTCTTTTTATTGCAGAGACAGTGCTGAGTGAGACCACAGATGGGTGCAGAAGCCAGGAGATGGTCAGAACAGCAGTGCACTACAGGCTTCCTGTCTTTCAGCAATATGGCCCATTTCCAAGGAAGTACTGCTATAATTCCACAGACAGCTATATTTTATACTGCATATAAATTTACCAATATATAAAATTGGTATAGAGATATGTATGCAATTTGTGTTCCCACAGTTCAGCTGCAATTTAATAGCAAGACTGCCTCAAATACAGGTGAAAATTAATGTCAGCGATGGCTTCACTTTTTATTTTTGCTAACAGATTCAGTATTAGAACACTATTAGATTTTTAAATACATACTAAAGTACACAGGTGCAGCTGCCTTCAAAAAAAACTTAGATTAACTTTACATTGATCATGGCAAGACTTCACTAGCATGATGACTTGTGTACCATAAACCACCCAAGACTAAGCGTTTTAATTCAGCTTCATCTGAATGCTGTTATAAAAGTTTAATAAATCAAAATGATCAAAATGCCCCCAGTGGCAGGTTGGGATCCAGTTTCCAATTCAAATTCCCTTTAATATATGGCTTCTCTGACATCCTGCATTTTCTGCCATCTATGTTGAATTCCAAATGTACTCCTTTTCATCATTACCATGCATCTACTCATCGGCACGCTGTTTAACAGCCCTGCAAAAAACATAGAGATGTCAAACCTAGAGGGGCTTTCCCCTTCCCCAGACTGCAAAAAGATGGCAGGTAATGGAACTTTGTCTTCCATTAAGTAAATATTTTCTTAACCTCTTTGCTAACATCAGTGGTATTTAAACTGAGACAGACCAACCCAAGCTGCAGCATTCAAATGAAAGTTCTGATTTAAATAAATGGACAGACAGAGCAGCTGCTGGAAGTGGAATTAACCAAGTGAAATACAGCACTGATGTGTGGGGCAGTCTGGAGTCATTTTAATTAAGTTGAGAAAAAATCATTTTACCTGCAGATGATCATCACTGCACTTGAATACAATTGCAGATATGAAGAAAAAAACCAAACCTCTCATTTCCTCCCTGATGTTACACTGGCTGACAGCCTTTTCCTCATCTCCTTCTCTCTTTCACAATGGCTCCTCCACAGTCCAAAGATAAGTAGGGTTCTCACCCTGCAAATTTTTAATTTTTCAAATATTTTCTTAGCTGCTTGGATTCACCTGCTTCCCCAGTAAGTAAGTAATATGACAAAATCACAGATGGATAGGACAAGGTCCAGAAAGCAAGACAACTCTTAGCAATCATTAAAATCACCTCTCTGTTATCACTGGCAACACAATTTTCATGTGGGCTGAGCAAGAACACATCCTATCTTGCTTTTGCTGGATTATGCAGAGCATGCAATAACGCACAGCTGACGCTGCCTGTAAGAGGGCTGATAGTACCTGATCTGTTGCACAGGCAGAAAGCCCCAGCTGAATGCTACCTGCAGCTCGCTTTTCTGCAACTGTGGTCTGCTGGCCAAGCTCATCTCAGCTCAGTACTTTACCTTATAGGCCTTCAGCATTTTGGACTGAGTAGTACAGTCCTGTAAAGCTGTGTTTATTTGACTGTCAAATGACTGTAAGGTTTCCACAAGATCCAACAGGAGTAACAGCTCAGTGCCTGCCATTCACAACTACTGGTACTCAGACACCTCTGCGAGCCAGTACAACTCACTCACAGCACAGAGAGGTAGCACAGCCAGCAGTTTCTTGCCTGTTTTGCACATTTGCACATCCAGCCTATGTAAAACTACAAACCTAACTTTAAAAGTGCTTCCTCTGGGTCAGTCTTAGCCTAGCTGCCCAACTCTCTGCACTGGCACATGAAACAAGGGCAGAGGAGAAGAACAGATGGAAGTGTTTCTTTCAGCCGTGACAGCACTCTTTAATGTAAATCTATGTCTGGTATCTGAGAATTTTTTTTCATGAAATGCCTGGTGAACTGTTATTACATGTTTAAGATAATTCTTGAAATGGTTCCCCTGCCTAACAGGCTGGAGTCTAAACTAAAACAGATGAGAATTTGCCACTTGCATCATAGTTTTATGAAATCAGCATGAAATATTTTTTTTAAAACCAAACATGTAATTCAATTCAGTTCAGAGCTTATAGAATGAAATTGGAATTGGAAATACCACAGTCAAGTTTCAGTTGCCCCATTTCACATTGGTAATTCCTCTTTGCATTCCCCTATTTCTTACAAGTTATTTATAATACTTTGACACAAATCAAAGTAAAAAAAAAAATCATGTCTGAACATAAGATTTATTTTTAATTTATTTATTTATTCCCTACTATGAGGGTTGTTGAACACAGAAACAGACTGCCTAGAGAGGCTGTAGAGTCTCTGTCCTCCAAGATATTCAGAACACAGCTGGTCACATTCAAGGGCAACTTGGTCAAGCTACCCTGCCTGGGTCCTGGACTGCATAACCTCCAGAGGTACCTTCTCACCCTAGTTATTCTAAGATACATAACAAAGACATCAATGGCATCAACAGTACTGGAAGAACCTGCTGCATGATTCTGTTAACTGCAGAAGGAAGCTCATGGGAACTGAGAGCCAGGAAGTGGGAGCAATTCAGAGATTCAATCTGTAAATACATTATTGTTTAAGTGTTTATGTACATAGCCAAAGACAACCTTCAGAAACCAATCAGGCACACTATGTGATTCATTATGAAAGCAGGATGTGATTTAATAGCACACAGAAGATTTGTACCTAATGAATGTACAAAAAAAAAAAAAAAAAAAAAAAAAGACAGAAACCAGAACAACTATTCATAGTTATAAAAGAGACTAGATATCCAGAAACACACTTGCTTCAAATTTATACAAGTAAGACTCAATAAATGAAGGAAAACAACCATCAATCTGGCTCACCACCAGCATCCCTAACCTTCCTTCTCTTTCTCACTTTGCCCTGCTGGTTTCTGTTCAGAGATCTGTGGGAGAAGAGTTCTCATCACAGTTTACACTGAGGAGTGTGTGGGAGAGAGAATATGAAAGGACTTCCACAGGGTTGGATACCCAGGTGCTCTTTCTAGATGCTGGGTGAAGAATTTTATGAAATGGGAGAACAATTGCTAGCTGCTTGGACTGGCAAAACAGTCACACAGCATTAGTGCCCACCACAGAGACTGGGAAAAAGTATACAGCAGACAGTGAAAACCATAGACAACGTCCCTTGTACATATCTAGTTAAGTAGATTTAATCTTCCAGGAACATTTTCTCCTTGTGAGAACTTGTCTGAAACAAAAATGAAATTTGTGGGGGCTTGGGATATTTTCTGATACAATTTTGCATTCTCCCTATCTTCTGTTTGCAGTAGAAAAGGTAGTCCAACAGGATAAACTGACTGACTGAACTTGGGAACAATAAATCAAATGGTTTACAGAATGCACAAGGTGAGCAAAGGAAAAATGCAACAGATTTGTTTCAGGGGGTTTGAGTTTGGTTATAAGATGACCTAATAAAAATAATGATTAAAAGTAGTTAGTATCAGTTTAATCAATTTGGATAGGCACTTCTATTCAGTTCAGCCATTTATTTGATATTTTGTGTGTTCTCTCCCTGCCTCTGTCCTTTGTCCCCATCAATTTTCTCCATAAGTGAGAAACTAAGGCATAACACTGATGACCAAGCTGTGAGGGCACCATCCCTTAGTGAAATAGAAGATGTCTGAGCCAGAGAATCCTGGAAGGCAAAATCCTACATCAGCGAGTCATGTCTCAACATCTGCTTTTCTCTGACACTGCTCCCAGCAATGGGCAGGACACGGGGCCACAGGGTTTTGGCTCTGAGCCAGATTGGCCACCTTAAAGTTCACAGAATGCAATAAGAAGGAATGTAATAGCCCCCAAGAGGCCTAATAAGAATGACATGGGCTAGAATAGCAAGTAGTACAAAATTTGTCTCTTGAGTTAAAAGCAAAATGTGTATTGTATCTTACATGTTTCAGATCTACAAAGACCAAATAAGAAAACTATAATAAAGCAATAATGCACATTAAAAGAATTTCAAGAGGATTATAAAGAGACAGAAGCACTCTCCATCCAAACTAAGTCAAACACTGTGATGAAGCAATTAGATGGACAGTGTCCAGGACAGCAAACAGTACAAACTAATCTTAGTCAAAAATGCAAGGTTTTGCTTTTTCTGATTAAAAAAAAAACAAACATACACACATAGAAAGACTTCAAAGCAGGAACACACCATGCCTAAAAAAAAAAAAAAAAACAAAAAAAAAAAGCAAGGCTTGCTGCCATCAAACTGACTGCTGTAAAACATTTTAGTATTTCAAATATAGCCTTGCACAGCCAGGATTGCTCAACACACAACTTGAGCCTGTTTCAAATACTGTGCATTTCTGCTAGCTCCTAAGAATCTACATCTCTTTGGCTTGTTTCTTAAATCCAGTTAAAACTATTTTCTCTTGTTTTGTCACAAAAAGTGATTTCCCTGCAACTTTCTAAAGAAAGTGGGCAATGCACTTAATAATTACATGACTGGAGAGAAATGTTGCCTTAGAGGATGAGCAGAGCCTGCTACGCAGAAGACTTGCCTGGTGAGAAAGTGACGCTGCAACTCTTTCTGGCATGGTTGATATATGTATGAAAAGCTTGTGACTCCTTCCAGGCTCAGTCTATCAATTATGAACACTTAGAGGCATTACTGAGGTATTTTCCTATGTATTTGCTACATTCTTCCTATCTAAAGAAGGTATTTGCCTTCACAGTGACTGCACACCTGCTATAAGAAATAGGACTGATGGTAAGAAATTTCTCTATTTAAAGAGGGTAAAAAATCTTAACGCCATAGAGAACTTAGAAGCAGAAGCTGTCACAAAATGAGCAAGTTAATTGTATCTTTCCCTCTTTGAAGGATGCTTACAAGCTAAATGTACACCCCAAAATACACCTTGTGTTTTATTAGTGGAGTTTGGAAGAACTTGACAAAATCATTGCATTCTTTTTTCTACTGCTGTGAGGTTATCCTCTGCTTCTCCTACAAGGATACAACTGTAAGAGAATTAAGCTTGGTATAGGAGGTAAAGCATGGGATATAAAGTAGCTTTGAAGAAGGGTTAAGGGTCCAAAAAAGCAACAATATTAATATATGTATTCCAGGAATGCACCTGGTAACAGCCACGTGGTTTTTTCCAACCCACAACCACCAAAAAGCCTGCATACTCCTACAGAAGCTTGGCAATGCTCCAAATAGGGCATTAAGCCAATATAACAATGTATAAAGCCCAGCAATGCAATGTAGAATTTCACTCCCTATTTTCCCCTCTTCTCTGAAATGCAGTGAATGCAGAGAAGCATACACCCAAAGACCCTGCTCAAGGCACTTCGAAGTCACAGTCCAGAGCCCTGTTACATATTACCGCTGTCTCATGGAGATTGTACTTCTCAACACATTGCAATATATCACTAAAAATCTGATTTTTCATGCATTTATGAAGCTGATAGTGGGAGATACAACCATAGGGGAAGTAAAATCTATCACTCAGCCAGACAGCTTAATACTGGAGGACAGAGATGAGTATCATTTTGCAAAACCGGTACGAGAAGAGTTAACCTGTTTGCAAGCAGGCAGTCTATAAACATTCAGACAACATGATTTTCCTTAATCTGCCACCTAGCGCTCTCCTGTCATCAAACAGGAATTTTATGTCCACCTAACATACTGAGTAAGTAAAGCAGGTAGCAAAATTCAGGACACACATCAGCAAAATGTTCTTTCATGCTGAGATTTCAGCAGTCCTGAAATTTGGGAAGTCGATTTCAGTTTTCTCAACTGGAAAGACTTTAGTTTTCCTGTGACAGAAGAAAAACAAACAAACAAACAAACAAACAAATAACAAACAAACCAAAACAACAATGCTCTCATGAGAAATATTCGCCAGGGGCAAACTCCATCCTCAAAGCACTCTGGCATCATGAGAAGATCAGCCAAATTGCTGGTTTTCCTATGTAAAATCCCTAAAGGGATTTCAGATGAGGAAGGCAGATGTATCAGTGCCAGAATTATTTCCACAAGAACTACTCCTGATGGCAAACAATTCCAGCAAGGGAAACAAAGACAATTATCATCACAAACCCCCTCTAATACTCAAACAAAAGGTCTAAGAAGAGAAATCACTTGCAAACCACACTTGCAAAGTCAGATGTGCACAAGAAACAAGCAAATTTTCATATTAAAAAAAAAATCATACATGTAGGTCAGTTTACCATAGCTTATGACTTCTGAAACAACAGTCAGAAGGCAGTAGAGGAAACCATCTCTTTTTTCCTGTTGTCATTTTGCTTTCTATAGGAACATGAAGATAATTTCCTATTGAAACGCTATAAATCATTGCACAGGCCTCCTTACTTTGACTCCACCATAGAACTGTTGTTTGATTTGGAAGAAGAAATGGGCCCCTCACTACAAGAAAGACATTGAGGCCCTGGAATGTGTCCAGAGAAATGCAACAAAACTGGTGAGGGGTCTGCAGCACAAATTTTATGAGGAGCGGCTGAGGGAGCTGGGATTGTTCAGTCTGAAGAAGAGGATGCTCAGAGGAGACCTCACTGCACTCTACAACTTCCTGAAGGGATGTTGTGATGAGGAGGGGTTTGGCCTCTTCTCCCAGGTAAATAACAGGACCCAAGGAAATGACTACAAGTTGTACGAGAGGAGGTATGGTTAGACATAAGGAAAAACTTTTTCTTTCAGAGAGTGGCCAGGCACTGGAATGGCCTGCCCAGGGAGGTGATGGAGCCACCGTCCCTGGCAGTGTTCAACAGGTGTCTGGATGAGGAGCTACAAGATATGGTTTACTGGCGTGTGTTAGCAAGGGTAATGGGAGGATGGTTGGACTAGATGATCTTGTAGGTCCTTTCCAACCTTGTGATTCTATGATTCTATGATTAATAGAAAAGAAAATCTACATTTACCTACTGAAAACATCCATATTTGTTATAACTTTAATAAAAGTTACAAACATAGAAAGTAGAACCAGACATACTAAAAAGATATTCACAGATAATTAAAAAAACATTACAGTTGATGCATATCAATAGTTTTTTCTCTTTTTCTTTAATATTAGTCTACAGTTTCTTCCAACAGATGTTACAGAAGAAACTAACAGGAACTAATAAAGATACATTGCACAAAATGACACACAGCATATTTCCTGCTGACTTTGCAGTACTTAACAGTATATAAGTACAATTAGTCTGTTAACAGTATGAAGCTATTTCAAAGGAAAATACACTCAAGAAAAAGTAAACACTACAAAAAATTCAATTCATTATTCTACTACTGGGGGGGGGCAGTGTTTAGGTGTGTTGTTGTTGTTGCCCTTCTCGACAGTCAGAGAAACACACAGCTGTATTGTGAAAGCAAAACAAACAGAAGCAAAGACCGTACCCATCTGGATCTTTCCGTCACATTGCAGCCAAAGAAACCAGTGGTTTCATTCACATGGTCCCTCCAGGAATGTCTGACAAACTAAATTGAGATTATTCTAGCAAGTTTGCTAACAAATCATGTATGAACAGAGCATTAGTTTCATCTCCTGATTGATAGCCACTCTTAACACACATCAACTACTAAGAGCTGTATCACAACTGCCACAATGAAAACTGGTTTTTTTCTTCACGTAGAAGACAATTTTTCTGATAAACACTGCCAACTTTAGCAAACATTCTGGTAGTTTGCCTTGTTTTGTTTTTAAACAGTTCTGAACTATGATACCATTTCTTCAGTTCTATGCTGAAGGGACAGAAAGACTAAGAGCACAATACAGTTGCTCTCTCACACCGACTGCTATTCCCAAACCTGAAGACTTCAAGAAATTACCTTTCCAGAAATTGCCAATTTACCATTCATCCAAGGAAAATATAAAAAGAATATTATTCTCGTGAGCCTATTCAAGAATATAAGTCAGCTAACTGTATCGACAGTGCCAAGCTTCCCGTAAAAGGAAGGGGAGAGTTCATTCCACTCATATCTAAGAACAACAGCAATACCATAGATGCTATCTAAAATAAATAAATAAATAAAAAATCAATACAAGACAGTCACTGAGCAGGAAGCTGAAGACCAGCTCTAAGCAAAGGTGAGACATTTAATTATTGACTAGAACTTTGCTTGGTAAAATGATGTAATTGAATTACAAATCCTATGCTAGTCTGACTTTTCTTCCAAAAAAATGACTCAGAGTAATTGAGTTGTCCTTTTCAGGATCCTTAAACGTATGATATCCCTCTCATGTAACTCCATTTGTAGGAAAGTTTTCGAGCTCAACTGAAAGTTATTCTTCTGATAAGGCTCACCATGAAATAAAGATGTTTCACTATGATGGATGCTATATAACTGGAAACTTGTATTACCAAGACTGGCTTATGAAAGGCTCATCAGAAAAGCTTCAAGTGCTTCTATATTAATGTCACACATCTGCATAGATATGGAACATGAAAAGGTTTCAGTCATGTAACATCCAGATTCTGAGCTGCTGAGCAGCAAGGACTGTTCCTCATCTCTCACTTTTGAGTAACCAGTGCTGTCAATGAAGTTTGGCTTTGGCAGACCAAAGACTTTACCATTACCCCAAATGATCTGGAAGCAATACTAAAGCCATGACAAAGTAAATTGTTTCTTTTTTTTTTTTTTCCTCCTCTGGCTGTGAGAACACACAGATCAATACACTTCAGCATGAGAATTCTGCAGCGAAATTTTCATTTGTTACAAACAGCAACAAAAAGGCCCCAAGCATGCCCTGTCACTTTCAGTTTAGAAGGAAATGCACTAATAAACTCTTACCCCTGGGTCATCTTTGACAATGGGCAATACTATGCCAGCTCTTATTAAAGGCAATTCATATCAGTGGCCCAAAAATTTCCTTTAAAATTATCATCTTTTGTATCCATGTAGCAGGATGTCAGCTTTAAAGTGCCACTGAGATATAGGACCTGTCATTATGGTTAATTTTCAGTACAGTTTTAACACCAGGGTAGCCAATCCCTAAGGGTATGCTTTTTGGCTAACAAGATTTATTTAGTGGTTATCTAGACAAACAAGAAAATATATTACAGTATATTGCTTTTCAAATACAACAGCAAGCAATAAATCCTACTATAAAATATAAATCCCTGTTCTTTACCATGATGTCAAAGAAATAAAAATGTTTTAGATGATTTTTTCAATTTTTTAAATTATATATATTAT